>JAASFV010000163.1:0-34809 GCA_023334015.1 Globisporangium paddicum
TAAAAACCCCCCCCCCCCTCCCCACTACCACCATTAAAATCGAAACAAATATGATCTCAAAATGAATCAGTATCCATGACCATAATGTGGCGTTTGTTGCTCACAAGCTTGTTGGCTGCTGATAAACATTCTGGAAGCACCATTTCCACTAAAAAAAAACTTAACAAAATATCCTATTCCAGTACAAAACATCAAGCAAACAGCATTCCACAATGCATGCTGTTTTTTTGGCCGAATTTGTTGTTGTTGCTCCAATAACTACCCAGAATCAATAATGGGTGGGCAACTTTCTTTTCCAAATTCCATTCTAATTTATCGGATCGACTTTCTTGGGTGGGCGTTTTTTTTTGTCGTTAGCTGCCATGAATGACTGTGAGCTTTTGTAACCTCGCATCTCTTTTATGTTTCAGTTCCACATTTGCTGGCAGGTTTATGAATTGTCCCACCATTACCATTTACCCAGACCTCTCTTGTGCAATGTTGCTTGAATGTGCACCAACATTATATCGAACCATTTCCCTCCCATTCCTGGACCTGCGGCCGCTTGGAAACGCTCCCCTTCCGCTCGCTCTTCAGTCCCCCAGCCAACCAGCAGCCATGGTGACCACCGCCGCCGTGCAGGAGACCACGCTCTCGAAGGCCGAGGTGCTCACGCTCATGGAGCAGAGTGGCAACATCAAGATTCTCGAACACATCAACCTGTCCAACATGGATAAGTGCTCGGAACAGGCCCCCGCGTTCGCCTTCTACATGAAGGGGCTCGGCTGCACGCGCGATCCGCGCTTGGCGTACCACTTCTGGGCCAACTTTGGGCGCAACCAGTTCCACCTCTTCACGGGCCAGGACCACAACGAGTGCATCATCGGCAGCATCTTCCTGTACGTGCCCGACCTGGACGCGCTCGAGAAGAGCCTCGAGGCCGTGCGCGGCGAGCTCCAGGGCACGCGCTTCGCCTTTGAGCGTGTCAACCGCGGTGGCAAGACGACCGCCGATCTCCCGCGCGACCAGTGGCAGACCGTGCTCGACGCGAGCGCCTACGACCACATCAAGGCCAACGACCCGTACGGCAACGAGCTGCGTCTGCTCATGACGCCGCGCCACTACTGGTCCATCTACCAGTCGCTCGGCGGCCTGCTGCCGAATGACGGTCACCACAACGGCGTGCCTCAGGGCATGCCGTACATCTTCTATCCGGTGCGCCCGGGAATCGCGCACGGCATTGCGCGCTTCTTCGAGTACTATCTGGGCGCCAAGACGGTCATCACCAAGCAGGACGCTGGTGAGCTGTTCACGACCCACGTGTTGTGCGGCCCGCTGCAGACGATTGTGTTCGAGGAGCAGGAGGTGCAGCGCGAGAACAAGGGTGAGTACGACGGCCACCACCTGTGCATCCACATCGACCGCTTCAAAGAGTGCTACGACTTGGCATTCAACGAGAAGATGAACTGGAACAACTTCCACTTCTTCGACCGCTGCGACACGTGGGCCGACGCAAACCGCGACCAGCAGTACCGCATCCTGCACATCATCGACCCGGTCGACAAGAAGTTTCTGCTCTCGTTCGAGCTCGAGATCCGCTCGGCGCAGCACTTCCGCTACCTCGTGCACCGCGCCGACGTGACCCCGGAGCAGGAGGCCGAGAACGAGCTCAAGCGCCAGAAAAACCTTTAAGCTCAGTGAGCACCCAGGTCTTGTAGCTAGCAAAGCTATAGGTCCGAGAGCTCTCTTTCTCTCTCTAGTGGCACTTGCTGTTTCGATAATGAATGTGCTTGTACGTGATCTTTTGACTTTGTATGAAAATTGTGAAAGAAATCTAACATGGTGATTGGGATCTAACGCTGCTTACTTGCCTAGTGGATGCGGTAGCTCTGCTTGGTGAACTCAGCCGCGCCGGCGCGCTGCCACTGGAGCTCGACATCCAGGAAGCGCGGGTTCTCGGCATTGCGGCGCACCCACCACTTGCCGTCAACGCGCTCGCCCTCGACGACGGCGAAGGGCGCCTCGACATGGAAGAACACCTGGTGCCAGTGGGTCGGCGTGTCCTCGACGCCCGTGGTGAAGTACTCAGGGCGCGGGCAGTCGCGCTCGAAGCCAATGTCAAAGCTCGCAACAAAGCCGTGCATGGTCGCGTCCTTGGAGAACGTGAGCGCGAACTCGGAGCGGAAGTCCAGGTCGTCGTACTTGACGTGGTCAATGTCGATGTTCTGCAGCAGCGCGCGGTCCGTAATCACGTCCTTGGCGGGCACGTCCTCGATGAACGCGTCGCGGATCGTGATCTTGGACTTGATCGCCTGCATGTTGAAGCCGTAGACCTCGTCCCAGAAGTTGACGCGCGCTGACGAGTCTTCGATGCCCTGGATGTGCATCGAGCACTTGTCCGGGAAAAGGTGGCCGCCCGGCACGAGCCACTTGTCACGTGCAAAGAGCACCGTGTCGAGCATCGACTCGTAGAGCAGGCAGTAGCCCATCCACTCGGAGATGATCACGTCGACCTTGTCGACAGGGAGCGCGATCTCCTCGACCTTGCCTCGGATGATTGTGATCACATCGCCAAAGCCGTTGTCGTTCACGATCTGCTGTGCGACGACGCCCATCTCGCTCATGTCGATGCCGATGACCTTGCGCGCGCCGGCTTGGGCAGCAAACATGCTCAGGATGCCCGTGCCACAGCCGACGTCGAGCACGACCTTGCCCTTGAAGAGCTCCGGGTTGTTCAGGATCGCGTTGCGGTACGCGTCCGTGCGCACCTTGTCCGTGATCATCTCGCGGTGGATGCCCACGTGCGAGTACGAGTCAAAGTAGTACGTGTCGTTATCTGCGCTCAGCTTCACGGGGACGGCATCGTCCTCGGCCACAAAGTCGTGCACAAGGCGCGAGTAGGTCTTCATCTGTTGCTTGAGCTCCTGGTTTTCGCGCTCGAGGCGCGCGAGCAGCTCCGCCGGGTCCGCCGCCACCTGCGTCTCCTTCACAACACCAGCGGCAGGCGCTCGCTCGCTAGCCTTGTGCTCCTCGTCTTCGTCATCACTGTCGTCGCTAAAGTCGTCGGCACAGTCGAGACAGTAGAGCAGCGGGTCGTCCACGAGCACGGGCTTGAGGAACCGCTCGTGCTTGAAGACCGCGTCGCCCTCGGCCACCAGCGACTGCTTGATCGCGTCCACCGACATGCTATCGAGCGTCATCTGGCGCAGAAAGTTAACGAGCTGGATCGTCGCGTACGTATCGAGCTTGCGCTCGGCGATCTGCTGCTTGAGCGAGAACTCGTGCGCGTCACCCACGTGCGCGTGCAGCGCGTCCTCGTTCGGGAAGCGCTCGACGCAGAACACGCACGCGTAGTTCGTCTCATCACCGTCATCCACCCAGTCGTCCCACGTCTCAGGCTCTCCGTCGTTCTCGTCGCGGCACACCACAGGCTCCGCCATCCCTCTTGCTCGTCTTGCGTCCGTCCAATTGATTGGCAAAATGGCTCGCTCTGAAAGTGACATATTTTATGACTGATTTTTTATATACCATTCATTTGTTTGCTTGTACGAATGCGTACAAATAATAGTTCGACATCAGAATTGGAATTCGTCTATAGAACATTTATCATACATTCGCAACAAAGCGCTTATTGTTGTGTCACTGACATGGGTTCACACGAACCAAATTCCACTGCCTCGGGCACGAGCTCGAGGATTAGTCGCATGCTAGAGCCCGAGAGCTGAAGCGCACTATCAGAGATGCCAAAGCGAGCAACTACTGAGACCACCACGAGAAGCTTCACGCAGAAAGCGAATGCTTTGTATTAGATCTGTGGAGAACAAAACAGAAGAAATTGTAAAAGAAAATAGAAATTGGTGCCAGCGTCTCTCGTGTGATCGAAGACTCACGCTTCAGCGCCAACTTCAGCGCGAAATAGACGAACACGAGACAGACCTGGCTTGTCGACCTCGGCACGAGCAAGACACGACTTGGCTTGTAGCCGAGCATCGGCTAACTGGCTGGCTGGACGAACACGAGACTCGGCTTGACTAGCAGCAGCCTTCCTTGGACTGCTCCTGCTGCTCATCCACGCGGAACTTGCTGCCATTGGCCACGTCTAATCTATCGTGCTCGCTCTCCGCCAGGCGCTTCTGGATGTCCACGGCGATCGACCGGAAGGCTTCGTCGATGTTCATGTTGTTCTTCGCGCTCGTCTCGAAAAACTTGATGCCGAACTCGTCGGCGAGGTCCTGGCCCTGCTTGGTCGTCACAACCTGTTTGTTGCAGAGGGACAATTGATGAGTCAGTCCGCACTGTCTACAGAAATCGTGTAGTGATAGCTGACAGTGCGATGCGTACCCGCTCGGACGGATCGACGTCGCACTTGTTCGCGACGAGGATTTTGTTCACGTTCGACGACGCGTTCTGCTTGATTTGCGTCATCCAGTTGCGAATGTCTGCACTCAACAACAGCAGCAGAGGATAATAATTGTAATGCGCGTCAGATAACCACACGCAGGTTAGTTAGTTTGTCAATAAGCCAGCAATCGGCACTTACTCTGGAAGGAGTGGTCGTCCGTGACGTCGTAGACCAATAAAATACCCATCGCGCCTCTGTAATACGCTGCAGCATGCGCATTCGACAAGCAACAATAAGGTTAGCTCACAAGCGCGATAGATACAAATGAGGCGAGCCTGCACTTGCCTGTTGTGATCGTGCGGAAACGCTCCTGGCCGGCCGTATCCCAGATCTGAAGCTTTATCCGCTTCCCGTCCACGTCGATCGTCTTCACCTTGAAGTCGATTCTGGTCCATGTCACCATCAAGACGAAATAAATCAGTCAGTCACTCCATTCACTCACTGCTGCTGTCCACCATGCGCACGAGACGCACCCGATCGTGGTGATGAAGGACGTCGTGAACGAGTCATCTGAGTAGCGCAGCAGCACGCAGCTCTTGCCGACGCCTGCAGTCCACACACACACAGAATGAGTCTTCTTCTTCCACCGGAAAGAAAACAAACGCGTGCAAAAACAAACACGCGACGGGGCGAGCGTAGCATAGGCGCGCACACGTGAACGCGTGTGCCCCTTCCCCTCTATATGCACGCGCAGACACGCACCGCTGTCGCCGATGAGCAGGAGCTTGATGAGCAGGTCGTACTTGCTGCTGTGCTGCACCATGGTGAGCTGCTCGCTTTTTTCGTTTTTGACCAATTTTTGGTTTAGACAATTTCCCCGGAAGAAGCAGCAGCAATATAAAGGAAACCTCTTTCACAAACATCAGCTCCAGCAGCAATATAAAGGGAACCTCATTTCGGGAGGGCAACAATTTCGACATCTCCCTCCCACGCGGCCTCTAAACGCGGTCCTCTCCAGAAAACTCTCGAGTCCTACTTGGCCATGGACGGGTGTTGCTTCACCTGGCTGATGATGTCCTTCACCAACACGGACATGGCGTTCACTTTCGTGAATTCGGGGATGTCCGATGGCAGAATCGCGAGGCACTTGAGCAGCAGGTAGTGCGTCCCAGTGAGCGACGGCGCTCGATCCAACTTTTGCACTTGCGCGTCTGCAACCAGTGGTGGTTGCGTCTCACTAATCACCCAAGCGAAGACATCCGCAGGCAAGATGCTCATGAGCATCGCGAACTCCGCCTCCGCCTTCATTCTTTGCAGGATCACGGACAGACGCGCTCTCGCGATCGCAGCCAACTTTAGACCAAGTCGGTCGGGCGACTTCATGTGGTCCAGTGATAACTCTGCCCGCTCGTCCCGCCCAGACTGGTACAGGAAGATGACGTGCTCTTCGCGAATCATGTCCACTGATAAGCCAAACGCTTCAGCGAGAGCCACACCGAGGTTCTCGTCGTGTCGAAGCAACTGCTTCAAGAACTGAGTCCGCTCATGCTTCACCATCGACTCCTCTCGAGCTGTCAGCGGCAGCAAGTCGGACGCCGACAGGAACGAATCCGGACGGCACAAGTGCTTCCCATGGTTCGCAAACAGCTTCACGATCGACACTGGCGTGACGGTTGTTGCAGCAAACGAGTCGAGCAGCAAGATAAGGCTCAGGTGATCAGCGATCTGACTCAGTGAGACGCTCTGTACGCTAAAGCCCGCCAGCGCGTTGATGAGGGTGGAAGATCCGTGTGCAGGTGGCCATCTTTGTCGAAATACTTCTCGCAGATTCATCACCGGACATGCCCACGAAGCACTCGGTGCGAGGAAATCCATCTTATAATCTGGGCGAGCGAGCGCTGGTTTGTTCTCCTCACCGTCGTCTACCACACGATGATCTGCATGCTCGTCGTCGCTTGCGTCACTTTCATAGACATTACCGTCTTGTTCCACTGCAGAATCTGATGCATGGGCGTTCACGGAGGCCACCAACAAGATGAGCAGATTCTTGATGATTCCGAAAAATCTTCTCGCAATCTGCGGCTGCAGACCGCGCTGGGGCTTCCTTCCAGCAGCGCTCTCTTCCCAGAAACTGATCAGCGTCACCACGTGGACGCGGATGAATTTCTCCCACACGTGCGTTGCCATCGCGGCTTTCAGGTTGTTTGAAGACAGTGAGTCGAGCTCCAGCAAAGCGTCGTCCAGCTGGTGCATATCGGAGCGCTCTGCATTCCACGCAGTGCAGAGTAGCAACGCGCGGAAGCAGCACAGCGAGTCTTCACTTGCAAGTTGAGGGAACGCTGCCAATACACTGCGCCAATCTCGCATTTCAGCGGCGTTTCTGCAGTGCTCAATTGTCGCGACCCATAGGTCCAAGCTTCCGTCAACCAACAAGCTCGCACCACGAGGTTTGGTCACGGGCACTTGCTCAGGTTCGATCCCGTCGTTCAGCTGCATCAACGCGACTGCTCGCATGATCTCGTCCACGTTCTCGACGCTTTCAACAGATAAGCGACCCATTCTTCCGAGACGCAACGAAAGTTGAACAGCTTTCGCAATAGAGTCTTGCACAATGCTCCATCGGACACCACCGCCAGCACTGCTGACCTTGCCCAACGTTGCTTCTTCTCTCCGCTTTGCTTGCTGCCGTTCGCCCCATCCGCAATGCACCGCCAACACGTATGCATGGTACAGCTTGTTTGTTTTCCAGCAGGCCGTGAACACGTCTTTTAGCGGAACTGAACACGGGTACAGGTTAAGAGTACCTTCTTGTGCACGTTCACCACTTGGATTCTCCGTCTCATCGCTATCCTCCTCCGCCGCGATAAAGTACGGCTGCAACCATCGCTGGAGAGAAGACGACAGACTTGGAGGTGGCAGCGCGAGAACTGTACCGAGCGGCAGCGCGAAGTACCATTCTAGAAACAGCTGGGTATGCGTCTCGTGGCTGATAAATATTGTAGAATGCACACTTTGAAGCTCCTGCAACACACGAAAAGAGATGTTAGTTCGCTGCACCAAAAAGTGTTGTCACTGGCAGGTACGAACCTGAACTGCAAAGACGCTCGAGAGAATCGGGGTGAAAGCGAGGGCGAGCAAGACATCTCGCTGCAGCTTGTTTGCAATCGGCCGAAACACGGGTATTCTCAGCGTACGCAAAGCATCTCGAATGAAATCCTCGCTTTTCTCGCTCTGCTCAAAGAGAGCCAAGATGTCCCGGCGCCGAGGTAGCTCAGGATCGCTGAACGGCATCGAGAATAGCTCCAGAAACTCCCATGCGGTCAGCCTTGTTACGTGCCCGAGCACTTTGCGGGTAGTGGTGCAGCTTTCGTCGTCCAAGGCGAATCCTGCTCGCCGGAACAATTCCAGCCAAGGGGAAAGCCTACCCAGAGACGCATCCGACTGATCCGCATTTGCGTTTCCTAGCGTGGAAAGAATCGAATTCGAGACTTCGATCGTTGAAATAGCAACTCGCTTGGATCTCTCGAATTCCTACAGAGCAGAATGCGTTAGACACGCGATTCTTGCCAAGAAAAAGAGGATATAAACGCCAAACCTCACCGCGTGAAGTCCGATAAAGGCAGAAATGATGCGGTGCTGCCACAAAGTCTTCCATAACAGGGATAGCTCTGGCCCCGTCGGTATGCGGGAGGACATTTCTCGCTTTAAGGCCTACACGCATAGACAACGTCAGCATAGTGATGCCTCCCTTATCAACCAGGCAGTACAGCAAGCATCACTTACGATTTGGATCCTCTCCAGTGCTTTCAGGAGAAAGGTCGGACTGAGGCAGATCATGTCGCTGCTGACCAAGATGTCCAGCAGCGCTTCGATCGTTGTGGTGGACGATAAACTCGCCATGTCGTCAAGTAGCGGGCCGATAAAGTCTTGCTCGAGTACGTGCTGCTTGTCGGCTTTCTTCTTCTTCACGAACGAGTGAAGCCCGGCAGTGATCTGGTGCAACAAAAAATTCTCCTCTTGAAGCTTGTTCTGGGTGAAATACTTCATCAGGATCGACAGGTTCGGGAGACTTGGCTTCAGTTCAATCAACTCCGTAGTTCCCTTGACGCTGGTCGCAAGAACGACACATCGTGATGTCTTCCCGGTGGAGTCTGGTATCGTGAAAAGCCTCGCATTATCTCCAACCGCAAAGCTGTATACGCGTGGACCATACCGAGCACGCCAAACCTCGACGATACCTCGCTGAGCCGAGTAGATGACGAGATACAGACCATTTGGGCGATTTAAGCCTTCATTGCCTTGCATCCAGCCACACTGCGCATTGCGGTATCCTTTCCACATTCGGATGACGATCATGCGGAGAGTGTCGATCAACAGGACTCGTCCAAGAGTGTCTGTTACAGCAGCTAGCCGACCTGTGGGGCTAAGCGCGAGACAACGACTGCGTCTGCGGCTGTCTTCTGGCACATACCGGATGCTTCCAACGGGAGCGGCGACATGCTCTGCAGCATCATCGATTGCTTCATTACCGGAATACCCGTTTGAAGGTTCAGCGGCCTGCTCGTCACCTGTCGCTGCTGAGCTCCACCCCCAGCTCTTCGCGAATGACCATACAGCGCCTGCAGCTCTCGTCGCCATCGCAGTCGCAATGTGAGCCAAGTGGATGATCGAGTTCTGATCATTTCCAGCCTGATAGAACGACAGGAACGGATCTGATCCTGCACTGATGATCGTGCACACACCGATTCGTGGGTGGGACTGGAAGATCGTGGGACGAACAGATCCGCACGGGACAGCACCGATGACGTCAGATTGATCGCGAAGCAGGTACTTGCGGAACTTGCTGGCCTGGGCTGGACCTACATGTATCACCGCACAACACATTTCATCATCAGCGCATGTTGCCATATATTTTTCCAGATACACTTCAACGAAGAGGCCACTTACCAAATACAGCCGAGTTTATCTTGGCAAAGATCTCCGCTATCTGGATGATCGCGACAGTCGCATCCTCATACAGGATCCAGAGCTCACCATCGATCTCGTGAGAGCTTTGCAGCTGAACATCCAGCCGCCTTGATCCAATTGTCGTTGAGGCGCTGCGACTCACGTCCAGTTTTGTTACCGCCATCGTGTGAAATTTCTGCACCACGAGACAAGAAACAGCAGCAGATTAGCACAATAAAATCAATGCACACGTAATGTATCATCACACATACCTGCTCGAGCACGAGTTTCCCACCACGCGTAAAAATGCGGATAGTACCAGAGCTGTAACTCGCGCAGAGATGCTCGTCACCGATCCACTTGACGTCAGTGACCCGCTCATCGTCTTCCAGTTGCAGGTCACTGCCGTCGCTGAGCAGCTCCAGCGACTGCAGTTCGACCCGCAAAGCGAAAGTATCAGAGCCTCTGCGCGTCATGGAAGCTGCCATTCTTGAGGCCGGCGACGCCCTCCCACTTGTTGCATCGTCCTCAGCGTCATGTTCGACCTCACGCGTCGTGAAGAGCGCGCTCCGAAAGCCAACGACCATGTTCAAACTCGTAGACACGTCGACCTTCATGTCGGGATCGTAGAAGAGCGTCTCGTGGCTCACATCGCCGTCAGCGTGGCTGCAAATCGGAGAAAAGTCGAGGCGCTTGACCACTGCGAGTCCTTCGCCAGCGTCAGTCTCATGAGTGGCATGGGATAATGAGGTATCAGCAGCAGCAACTGGTACTGGTGATGAAGTGGAGACGCTTGCGTCGTCTGCAGCCGCAAGCGCGTCGTCCGCCATGGCTCAGCGTCTCTCGTCTCTCGTCCCTCTCTTGCTTCACTTTGAGAACAGAAGAAAGCGAGAACAACTGCATCTTTGTACAGCAAGAGACAGAATAATAAACAATAGCAAAACTGTTACTTGCGGTACACAATCTGATGCAGTCCCTGACGTAAAACCTGCGAATTTCTTGGAAGAGGCAAATCTTGGGTGTCCATGGGCGAAGGACAGGTGAGGCCATCACGTGGCTTCACGTGCGTGACGGTATGGGTGCAAATCACGGCCAAGGTGCTCCGACGTGAACTGATGGCTGTGAAACAACGCTGAAATACCATTTGCTGAGTTTTAACTTAAAGAAATATCCCCCCTCTTATCACGTCTCGCTTCTGTCCTTCAGATCTCCGCGTTGTGCGGGTCTGACACGTCGCTGAAGCGCTCGCCAAACTCTTCATACCGTCCGCTGGCCGAGGACGCAGACGCCTCGGATGCGGATGAGAAGACCCGGCCAGACCGGATCGTTTCGCCATCGAGGATGTACGAGTCGTTCGTGTCGAGGTCGAGTTCGTCGTACGAGTTCTCCGAACCACGCATCTGCCGCAGCAGGCGCTCGTCCGACTGGTTCACATCCCCGTAAATAAAGTCGACCGAGTACGCCGAGTTCACCATCTGCTGCGGCGATTGCCGCTGGGCGCTGCTGCTGCGGCCGTAAGCAACAAACGGGTAGCTCGTGTCGTGTAGCGCGTCGTCGCCGACCGTGTTGTCGAACTCGCGAACGTCCATCTCGGCGCCACGCACGGCCGCGCTGTGCAGCTTTGCGCTTGTCAAGTAGCCTGAGTAAGGAACCGCTGCTGGCGCGCTGCCTGCCCGTGGAGCAGCGCCGAGTCGCTGTCGTCCAACCATTTGAAGACTTGCGTCCGAGGAGATACCATCGTTGGAAGTGGACTTTTCCACCCGACACAGTGGCGTCAGGTGTTGCCCGTAGACCGGAGAAAGTGCGGGTGAGCCCTGTTTCTGGGCGCTGCGCTTCCGCAAGACGAACGCGACCATGAGCACAAACGCGATGACAGCAACAGCGCCCAGCACGATGCCGACGACAAGTCCAGTCGAGAACTTGCTGCCGCTCTCCGGTTTCGAGCTTGCAGCTCTACTGTCATCCGCAGTACCCGAGTCGCTGGGGGCACTCAACACTCCTGCTGATGCTGGCGATGGAGTCGCAGCTGCTTGTGTAGATGATGACGTCGTAGCCGCTGGAGCTTTCGTGGCGGCTTCTTTCACCGTCAGACGGGCGTAGACCGCGTAGTCGAAGCGCTCGTTCGTCGCGTTGGAGCTGCTCGGGAGGATGATATGCGCGAGCACCGAGTAGACACCGGGATTCGGGTAGCGCAGCTCCTGCGACGACGTGAACACGAGCACGCCGTCCTTGGAGAAGTTGCCGACCTTGTTGGGCGTGTTGTCCACGAACCTGTCCCCCTGGCGGAACGGGTCGCAGTTGGAGTCAAATTCGCACGAGTGGACATTCGACTGGACCACGTCCACGAGGCTCTTCGAGCTCGCGTCCACGACGCGGAAGATCGCGCCCTGGCGCACAGCGTTCGAGCTATTGACGAACCGGTCTTTCTGGAGCCGAACAGTCCAGTTGACCGCAACAAAGTCGCCCGCGGTCACCTCCGTAGCCGCCAGGTTGAGCTCCATGGAGATCGGACAGCCCTTGTCCGCGCCCGAGAGCACGCTGTTTGTCCACTGCGGCTGCTTGACCGTGTACGCCGCCGGGATGCGCCAGCAGTACGTCGTCCTGCCGTCATGCGCGTAGCCTATAGCATCAAGCGGACACATATTCAGTTAATTAGTGTTATGCTCATATATAGATCACACACATACACACGCAGGGATATAGAGACGTACTGGATGCGAGCGCGTCGACGCCTCCGTGGAAGGGCGCCGCCAGCAGCGAGAGCGCTGCTAGTGCCGCGGCCGCAGTTGCTGTCCTGAGAGGCGCCATCACTTCGTATCAGCAGTGACTGATGGCGAATGCGAGTGAGCAGCAGCCTGCGCGTTGGCGAATGAGCTGTCGATCGCCAGATCTCATGGAGCGAGAGGATCGAGAGACCCATTTTGACCCATTTCGAACTGGAAACGTGGCTGATTCATGCCAAAAAAAATCCTGGCGACCGAAGTTGAAGTCACAGTTTCCATGCGTTTAATTACCTCTTTATTGTATGTACACTGTTTTAGAACATTTTACGATCTTATTAAAAGAACTGTTTAGATCAAATATTCGATAGAAAAGGTTAACTGTAGGCTTTCCGTGAATGGGTGAAACGTTCCCGGTTCACAAATTTTTCCGTGACCGTGGCGACCGTCGTGAAGAGATGCGAAGAGCTCCATCCACTTTGGATCTTCATGAGCATGTGAAGATGAAATGAAATGCGGCCATGTAGCCTTCATGGTGAAATCAAGCTTCAGATCAGGCGTGACGTGATTTACCAGTCATGGAGATCGGGTTGACGAGACGGCTTGGCTATCAACTAGGACTTTTGCAGTGTTCTGCGCCTGCACCATGCGCGCCGTTCACATGGAGATGTGGTACATGTACAGTACTACATGGAAACATGTCGCTGCTTAGACGCCTCATGCCCACCTGGACTCGCCTGTGTACGCGTTGTAGTAGTACGTCAGCCCCGAGCTCTCGTCCACGAGCGTCATCCACTCTGCGTCCGCCATCGCACTGTACTCCATCGGTGGCGCGCTCTCTTCAACTACCAGTTCCGTCACGTACTGGTACTCGTGGGACTGAACAAACTCGTCATACGTCTGCGCGTCCTCTTCCTCCTTCAGCTGCGTCTGCTTGGGCTGACTCTGCTGTTTGGCTGCTTTCCGGAAGGTCGACATGTCGGTCCACTCGTGACTGACCTTGTTGCCCTTGGTGTGGATGATCGTGAAGCAACCGAGGCAGTACGGGTCCTGGCACACGTAGCACCAGCGTGTGGCTTTCATCTTCTCGCACTCAATGCAGCGCAGCGCGCCCATGGCCTTCCATGTGTGCTTCTCGCGCTTACTTGAGCGGTGGAGCTTCTCGTAGCAGCCGTCGCAGAACACATCCTCGCACTGGTCGCAACGCCGGCGCGCGTCTTCCTCCTCACACTCCACGCAGAGCTTGTCTTCATCATCGTCGTCATCGTCTTCTTCTTCCTTGTGCTGGTGGTCACCTGCGGCCTCGTCATCCGTCTCAGCTTCGTTCTTGCCAAAGAGCAAGGGCTTCTTGCGCAGGAGTCCAGAGAGGTCGCCGTCCAATGGATCGGGAATGATCTTCCCAGTCTGGAGCACCAGGTTCCCATCGGCCTTCGTGTACCCGCTCGACAGAGGCGCCCAAATCGCCTCGCCAGTCTAACCTCAAACACAGCGATGACCACAGGTTAGACATGCGCTTCGACCTCACAATTCAGCTCATACATCAACAGACAAGGCGTACTGACCTCCTGGTTGTAGTAGAACCAAGTCGAGGTGTCTTCATTCCAGTACTCCACCCAGGTCCTCGCGAGGATTACTAGCTGAGCCACGTGCTCCTGTCTCAACCTGCTGACAATTTTCTTCGCAAGACAGGAGCGCATGAGCCTCTGGATCTTCGTCGCCGCCTTCGCGCGCCATCGATTCTTCTCTCGAAGCGCGATCAGCTTGAGCTCCGTGGACAATCTCGACCTTTTATCATTGGAGATCATCAAAACAAGCATAGTTTAGCCCTGGGCGATTCTGGATCAGTCATTTTATCTGGAGACTCACCGATGACCGCGATACACTTTCTGGATCTTGATCACCGAGGCGTGCTCGAGAGCGCTCCGCTGCGCAGCTTTCGCCTTCAGATCTTTCAGAATGCGTCTCGCTATCCTCCCCCTCGCGATTTTCTGGATCTTGCGTGCGGCGGCGCCTCGGTATCGCTCGATCTGCTTTCGAATGAACTTGACGCGGCCCAGGCGCCCTCGATAGCGTCGCTGGATCACCAGTGCAGCCTTGGTCACACTGCGATTCCTGCGCATGACGGCCACTTCACGCCGTGTCTTGCGCCCTCTGTAGAGTGCCTGGATTTTGCTGGCAGCTCGGAACTTTTTGTGTTCCAGTCGTGTCTCTTTGACGTGCTGTCGGGCCAAGTAGCCCCGCCCACACGCTTGGATCTTGGTGGCAGCGAGCTGGCGGCGCTTGTTGAGCTGCTTAAGTCGGAAGAACTTGCGTGTCACGCTGCCTCGGAACATGCCCTGGAGCTTGATAGCCGCTTCAGTCTGGGCTACAAAGAGCTTTTGTGCCTTGACAAGAGACGCAAACATGCGGCCACGATACCCTCGCCACGCTCGCTGGAGTACGCGAATCGCGTCCAACTCAAGGGCCAGCCGCTCGATCGCCTTAACGTGCGCAATGTCCGACCACCACTTGGTCCACACCTGGCGAATCTTGCGCTGCGACCAGTTGAGCAAGAAATGGTCGAGCTTCTTCGAGCCTTTGTACATGAGGTACGCCTGGAGCTTCTCTTCCTGCTTCTCGTGCGCGACCACGTGGGTCCACTTCTGGAACGCGATACCTTGCAGGTTGAAGAGCAGGCGCCGGAAGATGTTCTCGACCTTGTCTCGCCCCCAGCGCTTAAAGTACAGAGAGGTCCTGAGCTCGTTCGCTGGACAGATTTTCTGTGCAAAGACGATGTCGTCCTTCACGAGTCGCGTGAGGTGTTGGACATTGGAGAGTGCAGACTCGAGCTCTTTTCGGAGGTCGTCGCTTCGTTGTGTCTGGAGGTCCTCATTTGATCTCTCCTTACCTGATACGTTGCTCCATTTCCACCTCTGCTCTCGTTTTTGAGCACCTTTCTTTGCGTTGATCTGCTGACGATGACCCAGTCCAGGGAGCTTCTTGTCGAGACTAGGCGATAATGACGACCCATACTGCTGCTGACTGGAAGAGTGGAAACCACTGTCGCCATTCAGCTCGGCCTCGAGCGTTGCGATCTCCTCCAACGAGAGTCCGAGAGCCTCGCTCGCCTGCTTCCGGTCCCGGTCTTCCTCTAGCACTTCGACCTCCTTGGCAGCAAACGCACTCGCAGTCGCACTGGGATTTACTGTGGGGAGTCGGAAGATCGGCAGCACGTGTTGCTGGATCACACTCGAGCTTGTGTCCAATCCCACCTCGAACGGCGTCTCGCCTGAGCTGGTGAGCACCGGAAGGATATCCAGGTTCATTCGCAGCAGAGGCAGGTTGTTGTTGCCCAACGGGCTACTGGTCGTCTGCGTTGAGGCGCTCGGCTGCCATTTCCTGTGCTTGAGAATCGACCTGGTGCTCTGATTGGACTTACGCACCAGTGTCTTGCTGCGCATCATTGCCTTGAGGTCCTCGGGCTTCTTTGGCGACGGGCTCGGCAGCGAGAGCTGCTGTGCCAGTTGCTCAACACTGGGGACGACAACATCTACACCATTCTGCTGTTGAAGGTCAGCGATCTTGTGACGCCAATTCGCCTGGAGCGTTGCCCTCGTCCGCTCAAGTTCCTCGAGCAGCCGCAGCTCGTGGTTTGTCAGGCGTTGCAGCACATCCGTGCGTGGGGATACCACGGCGGCATTGCCAGGCTTGCTGTCCACCGAGACTTTGCCAGCGGTGCTCGTCGCGAAGCCATCGGGGCTGCGCTTGTGTTGCTGTTGAGCGAGATCCCCTGACTTCTTCGCTGCGCCCGATAGGTTCCCACCATATAGCAGCATGGGGAGCTCAGGCGGCAATTCGAGGGCTTTGGCCGCGACGGGCTTCCATTAAGCCTCTCGTGACTGCGTCATTCAGCAGTTAGTCTGCGTGTTGTATTCATAGATCATCGCTGGAGCATCGAAACTGTTGGATGCTGAACGACAGACTGGTTAGCTATGCATCCAACCCATGCAGTTTGTGAGACCATGGACTGCACAAGTATATATATATATATACCTTGGGGCTTGAGCGTACGGTGGTTGGTTTTCATAATCATGCTTTTCATTTGCGTTGCCCGTCTTGTTGTTCCTTCTGGTTGCTGCTTGTCTCACTCGCTTGCGGCCCTGAAGAGAGCAAGTCCACACAACCGACGGCCTTGGCAGGATGCCTACTTGCTGTTCGAGATACTATACGCGCCGTTGTGGTCGTCCATTCCCTGTCTTATGCGCTTACAGCTTGAAGTGCACGAGCATGAACGTCGCTGCCAGACTGAGAATGACGTGCGAGAGCGCGTTGTGGTTGAATGACGACTTGGACGGGCTCACGATGAGCCCCTGGACGAGCCCGCTGCCGAGCTTGAGAATGTACACGAGCATCTCGTTGCTCGGGTGGCTCCACTGCCAATCGAACGCCATCGCACTGGTCACGGCGCCGAAGATCATCGGCGGCAGGTAGCCGACAAAGAGGAAAAGCACGTGCATGTTGATGCTCGCCCAGATCGCGAGCGCGATGTAGAGTGCACCCGCGACGATGATGATCGAGTACGCCCAGGACTCGTCGCAGTACCGGCTTGCCGCGAGCGAGAGCAGCGCAAAGTTGGTCAGGATCGAGAAGCCGAGCACGATGCGCCAGAGGATGTCGATGCAGCCGTCCACGGTTGAGCGCTGAAAGTGGAAGCCAAAGACCTTAGCGCGCTGCATGAGGCTGTCGGTCTTCTTGTCCTTGAAGCCGCGCATGGCCTCAAAGGCAACGTGGTGCAGCAGGCCGCCGAACGCGGCCGAGATGCCAAGCGCGACAAAGTAGATGAGGTACCACGCGGGCTGCTGTGTGCTGCCCTCGTTGGACGCGAAGAGCGCAACGTAGACCGCGAATGCAAAGCACTGGAGCGCGAGCAGGTAGTCCGTGATGAAGCACGCCGGTTGCGCGTCCCACTCCTCACCCGCGGCGTCGCGGTACGACCAGAGCGACGCCTCGATCTTCGTGACCGTATCTCGACACGTCTCGGCCACGCTCTTGTTGCGCCGCTTGCTGAGCTTCTCGCTCTTGGGCGAGCGGCTCTTCAGCGGCTGCTGGTGCGGGTGCGGGGCCATCGTCTCGACGCTCATCATGGGGCGATGGCTGTGCAGGCGCTGGATGGATGGCGGTGACGTGCGGCTCTCGCTCTCGTTCGCGCCCTTCGGCTCTCACGTGCTCTTGCTTGTCGAGTTGTGCTGTGTGTGTGGATGTGAGAGACACCATTCAGCACGCCAGAGCTGATTTTCAACCACTGAGAGGCGATCATTTCAAAATTTTAACCAATCAGAATCCGTTTGAATCCAACCCTCCCTTTTGGGAATTTTGCTGGAGAAAGAAAGGATGGGCTAAAAATAGTCAGCAAAAGAATCTTAGCAGTCTGACTGGGACTTTGTATGGTGGAGACAGCAATTGCTCTATAGCTTAGCTTTTAGTTCTCGCTGGTGGCGCGAGATTCGTTCTTCATGATGATGGCGATGGCCGAAGGTGGTGTGGTGCCCCGTGTCTACTAGTGTCATGGGCGTTTATGAGCTAAGGCTGGCCATGGTCCACGTGTCGAATGCGGAAACACGTATGCAGCTTCAACATGAGAGCCGCAGAGTAGGACTCGCGAGGGCCACTGGTCGGATGCATGTGTCGAATCCGACCAGCAGCTTCCCGATGCTTATAGGACAGCGCGGACAACTCGTGTCGTAGACATGCCCATACACAAGCTTCACCTGGTGGTGGTGATAGCATCACCTGCTGCAGTCTGTCGCATCCACTCATCAGCGTCTCGCCGCGGACCACATCGTCCCACTGTCCATGAGCAATGCACACTCCAAGATCGGGTCGACAACTTCAAAACCATTCATTATTTATTCATTTGATCGTCTGTTTCACTCGCAACACACCTGCACCACTATCTCTCCATAACTTACAGCACAATTAAGCCTTAGAACTCGACCTCGTGGGCCTCTTCGTCTGAGTCCGAGAAGCCTTCGAGGTCAAGCGCGTCAGCGTGGCATGGCCGCGTGCGGCGCCGGCCGAGCGTCTCGAGCGCCACGAAGCTGTCAATGGGCGACCCAAGCTCACAGTCGCGATCACGCTCGTGGAGCCCCGCGACCTCGTCGTCTTCGCTCAGACTCGGCGGGAAGAAGAAGCTCGAGAGCGGCGTGATCGGCGACGCCGACGGCCGCACATCCCAGTACCCGATCTCACGCGTGAAGTCAGCGATCCTACGCTCCGTGGCCGCCGAGGCCGCCGGCGACGACACGCGGCTCGCGCGCAGGATCGCGATCGTATTGCTGTCGTCCACGAGGATGGAGCTCGGCATCCGATCCTCCGTCGCGTAGATCTCGCTCCAGTCCGAAAAGCGGAACCCGCCCTGCGAGTCGCCCGTGGCCGGCGAGAGCGCCGCGGTCTGGCTCACCTTGGCGCGCTCGTCTCGGGCATTCTCGTCGTCGCGAGCTAGGCGCGCGAGTCGCCGCCGCTTGGCCACGAGCACGAGTACTACGATCATGCAGCCCACGATGAACACCAGCAGCATGCAGATGAGCACGAACTGCCACATGGACACGTTGAATGGTAGTCTGCGCTTACCGCTGCTGGCCACCGTATCCGACGCCGCGCCCACTTGGGTGTTGTTGGGCAGTACCTGCACGTGCGTGTAGACCACAAAGTCGTAGCGCTGGTTCTTGCCGGCAGCGCTCGGGACGATGATATACGCCGCGAGAGTGTACTCGCCGGGCGTCGCGAACGAGACCTCATTGATGGATCGGAAGCGGACCGTGTCTTGACCCGAGAAGCTGCTGAGGTTCGCTGTTTGGCTCACGCTCAGATTCGCGCTCTGGAACTCGGCGCTGAACGGATCGCACGCTATGCTCTCATCTGACGGGGTTGATGACGATGCTGAGGACGAGAGACTCTCGTGAGCGCACACGTGCACTGCCGAGTGCGTGATCGTGAACGGCTCGCGCTCTATGCTGTTGCCCGTGCTCCTGCTGCTGCTGCCAGGACCGAAGCTCGTGGTATTCTGGGAGCTCACGATCCACGTGATCGCCGTGGCTTGGCCAATGTTGACCACCGGGTCTTTCGCGGCGACGGTGATCGCGAGCGGGCAGCTCACTCCCGAGCCGCTCGCAAAGACGCTCTGCGGAGAGACGTTGGCGACGGACGCGGCGACGTTGAGTCCCCAGCAGTACGTCGTGTGGCCGTCCAGAAGCAAGTCTATAGTGTTCATTACAACAAGAAAGGAGCACATATGAGAATCAATGCAGCAGACACACAAAAGATATAAATCTGGTGGTACCTGAACTCGCGACCTGGCTCGCTTCAGCTCTGCTGTACACAAGCACCGCTGCACACGCTGCGATCGCGCGCCAGCTCCACGCATTCCGTATTCTCGACATGCTGCTGCTTGTGCACTAGTGGTGATACAAGCGAAGCACTGTCCTTCAAATTGAGAAGATGCAACAATAGCTCCTCGTTGCCGGCACTGCGCTGCTCTTTCTCGCTGCGTCGTGGCTGCTGCTCTTGGGCGCGAATGACAGATTACTCTCGCTTCTCCAGCTTGTCTTGCGCTTGCAGCTCATGGAGAGCAGGCCACCCACCTACAAGAGGAGGAGCGCCATGAAGAGAGACGTTCAGCTCCGGACGTTGGCGCATTTCCTTCCATCTTCTCTTCCACAGACTCATGGGTGTCATCGACCATTTTCTGATAATTTGCATAATCCTCTCAAAATTGTTCACGCCTTTTCGCGCGTAGAATAGAATTTGTATAGGGAGTTGAACCTGTGGAATTCGATAATGACCGTTCCTTCTTTGGTGACGTGGGGGTGCGCCGTTTCTTCTTCTTCGATCTTTCAACACAATGTTTTTTTAAAAACGAGACTGAGTCTGAGTCCGTTGAATTCGAGTCGCCATTTTGCATTTTTCGACTTCGAACGAAATCAATCGCACGGCTGCCGTCCGATGTGGATCCAGCATCACGCGCGCGCGTTGGTCTTCTACGTCTGTTAGCACGCCTTCTACCTGGCCGCACGCGCTCAGATCTAACCATCAGGCCATGAGCAGTCCTACGATCCCCAGTGTTCACGCGACACTTGCACCAAAGCTCGCCCTCTCTATGTCAGAAAGCTCATTTTGAACCAGATTTTCGGCTGCATATCCATCTCCAAATCCTTCACCACTCTGCCGCAATGGAGACATTCGTCTCCATGTCACTACAGTATCACGTATCTAGTATCTAGTATAGTACTCGTGCTTCCAGAGGTCTCGCTGACCACTTTCATGTCAGACTTGGCTTCAGGATACACACACATGTGAACCCACTTTTATATCTATCGGTGTGTATAAGTTCGGTACGTCGCCAGCAAACCACATTGTCTACTGTACTGCTACACTACGGAATCGCTCGGTACTTGATCCGGTTCTGGAGCCGCAGCAGCCGCACGCAGCACACGAGCGCGATGCCGCAGAGCGCGATCGCGACCAGGAACACTGGTCGGAAGCACTGCGCACCCACGCATTTACCCATACCGGCTCCTCCCGCACTGCTGGCGGACCGCTCGTAGAAATACGACGACAGCGGACTCAGGATGAATGGGTACCCGATGCAGTTGGCAGCGCTGATGAGCCCGTAATTCTTTCCAAAGTGCTTGAGCCCAAAGGCTTCGCGGATGATCACGGGGAACGTACCGAACATCACGCCCTCCGAGAGGCCGGCCATGGTCACAGGCACGATAAGCGCATCGACTGGGATGATGAGGAACGTCGCGAGCGTCGTCGCGGTCATGACGACCGAGATGCCCGCGAAAAGCGCGCGCGGGTACTGGTGCAGGAAGTGGTCGGACACGGCGCCCGTGACGAGCCGCGCAGCCGTGTTGCTCATCGAGAAGCTCGCGACCATGAACGGCACCTGATCCATGCGTCCACCCAGCGACTCGACGATGAACGAGACGTTGGACATGACGAACAAGCACGCGCCGATGGTGATGAGGATCGCGATAAAGAGCAGCCAGAAGCGAGAATCCGTGAGCAGCGCCATGCCCGTGACGTCGTTGTCCTCCTGCATGTCGTGCGCACGGTCACCCGTGAGCACTGTGCCGGCGCTGGCATCCACAATCTCCGAGTCACGCCGCTGGGACTTGTTGCGCTGGAACGCGAGCCAGCCGAAGGCGCACACTGCGAGGAGAAACCAGCCGAGGAACAGGAAGTACCCGGGCACGTTGTTGTCAAACCCGCGGTGATACACGAACGCGAACATTGCGCCGCCGCAGCTGTAAGACGAAGTGAGGAGCGCCATGATCTTGCCGCGGTTCGCCTCGCCGAAGATGCCCTCGTTCGGCACGATCGACGCAAAGATGCAGAATGCGCTCAGCTGGCCGACGAGGATGAGCGCGAAGCCCATGACTAGCGGGCTCAGGGACGCCGGGTACGTCGTGAGCGCGGTGGACATGAGCCAATAGACGCCCAGCAGTCCGACGCCGGCAATCGTAATGCTCTTGTACGGCCCGAAATGATCAAAGATGATGCCCGGGACATACGAGAGATACGAGCCGAGCATCGCCATGGACGACACGGTCGCGATGCCCCCCTGCGAGTACTGCAGCAGGTCCTTGAGCTGCGCATTCCAGGCCGATATCGCATACAGCGAGCCGACGCCCATCATCACCACCACGCCCGCCAGCAGGCTGCAGTAGCGGCGCAGCTCGTAGCGCATCATGGCGCCACAGATCTGTTGAATGACACATCAGGGAGCTGCAATTCGGAAACATGACACAGTAGGAGTGAATGTCACAATTAAATACCGCTCATTGATTGGCTAATATCGTGTTTTTCGGATTTTGATTGGACACAAATGGATCTCTATTTACGAAACGACACTTTGAGCTGCTGAATGGATCAAATGAACTCATGCTGGTTGGCGGTCATCAGCGCAGCGGCGTGTACTTCTGGCGCGCGGCGAACTTGAGACTCGCAGCGAAGGCGACGCCGCTCAGACACACGACCAGTACGAAGATCGGGCGGAAGCACTGGTCGCCGTAGCACTTCTCGACGCCATCCACGGTCGTGGCCGACAGCTTGTAGAAGAACGAGCCGAGCGGGTTGAAAAAAAGCGGAAAGCCAATGGCGTTCGCGACGCTCATCATGCCAAAGTTCTTGCCAAAGTGGCGCGCGCCAAAAGTCTCGCGCGTGAGCACGGGGAACGCGGCGAACATGACGCCGTCGGCGACGCCGGAGAGCGTGATCGGCACCACGAGGTACGCCGCCGGGATCACGAGGAAGAGCGTGTGGATCATCGCGACGAGCACGGACGCCAACGTCACAAAGTACACGCGCGGACACCTTGCGAGCACATGGTCGGAGATGACGCCGCCAAAGAGCCGTCCGCAGCAGTTGCCGATCGAGAAGAGCGCGACCATGATCGGCACTTGGTGCATCGGCCCGCGGCGCGACTCGACGATGAACGAGATGTTGGCCATGACGAAGAGCGACGAACCCACGAGGATGAAGACCGTCGAGAAGAGCAGCCAGAAGCGCGCGTCTGCCATGAGCTCTCGCCCCGTAATGTCGACCGACTGGACGAATTGGTGCAGGTCGTCGTTGACTTCGCTCTCGGGGGGCATGAATTCCTCCATTGCCGACATGTGCGTAGCATTCTTGTCTTCAGCACCTTGTGGCTCTCGATATAGTGCGCACCATGAAAAGAGGAACACGATGAGCATCAGCAGCGCCATGAACTGGAAGTACCCGGGCACGTTCTCGTCGAAGTAGCGGTTGTACATGAGGGCGAAGAGCGCGCCGCCGGCACTGAACGCTGCGAGCTCGAGCGCCATGATCTTGCCGCGGTTCTTGTCGCCAAAGAGCCCCTCGTTCGGGCCAAGCGCCGCGAAGACGCCAAAGTTCGTCGCCTGGCCCATGATTGCGAACGCGATGCCCACGTACAGCGGATGCATGAGCGCCGGGTAGTCGACGATGCCCACGTAGAGACCGAGGAAGATGGAGCAGAGCAGGAGCGCGCCGCAGATCACGCTGCGATGCGCGCCGATCTGGTCATATACGTACCCGGGGGTGACGGAGAAGTAGGCGCCGAAAGACGCCATGGAGCAGACCATCGAGATCTCCGCCTGCGAGTAGTGGAGTTCGCTCTTGAGCTGCGCGTTCCAGGCGGAGATCGCGTGGTTGGAGCCCACGGCCGCCATGAGCAGCACGCCAGCGCCCACGCTCACGTAGCGCCGCGTGCGCTCCCACGGATGCGCATCCCGCAGCACCAGTGCTGCCATCTCAGCCTCGACCGTTGCTGCTTGACCGAGTTGGAAATGATGGGCAGAAGAATGACTACCATAATGACTATTTGGAAGTCAAAGTGGAACAGCAGAGATATTTTTTGTTTCTCGTTATTGACTAAGGTTTTGTATAGTTTTCGCCAAAACACGTTAATGTATCGAAATTCAAATATAGGATTATGGGCTGTGGCTGAAGTTATCATCCATAATTTGACGCATAAAAAACAGATTATGTCCATAAACATTACATTTATGAGCATAGAAGAGCCTTTGTTATACATAAAACAGCATGATACATCACATCTTCAACGTTTTGAGCTATCAGTTTACAAGCCTGGCCCACAAATAAGCAAGCTGATTCTCGTCAACGTGCAATAAGCTCTCGTCAATCGAGCGAGGCCCTCCACGCTCACGCTGAGCATGGCCAGCTATGGTAGGGACACGCTATGGTAACGACAGCAGTCTTTTGAAATACTACTATCTAACCAAAGCCATCATGATGAAAGCCTGGAGCTCTTCGAGAAGCTCAGGACGACTGAGGTCTTCATTGAGGAGCCTACCCCTGCTGTTCGGTTGTGAGTAACTTTGATTGGACTTCCAGGGGCGATTTCAAAGCACGGGAAGACCGCTCGCGAGGATTGCGAAATGGCATGAAAAGCTGCTGCTGCGAGCGATTCCCAAGGAGCAAAGGCGTCTGCCTGCCTTCACCACTCAAAACGCTCAAAACGCTCATGTCAATGCCTCTGCAGCACTCCAGGACTCATATCTTTTCCGCCCTCCAAAGTCGATCTGCCCAGAGAGTTGCATTGTAAAAGAAAATAATCGATAAACACCTTTTTGCATGGAGATAATTCCTCTTTAATACTGCTATGTATGATTGTGCAATGGGTCCGAACGGTCTTCTAAAACCTCTTCTCACACACTAAAGCACTCGATATTTTTCAAGATCCAAGGTCGCATTACGCCATAAACAAGCCATTTCGTTTCTGGTCACAAACACCACCGCCCACTGGCTCTCTCCACATGGCGATAGACAGCCTGGGAATGAATTGACTGCCTTCCTCCGCATTCCCTCTCTTCTCCCCGTCGCCAAGCAAGTGTCCCTGGCGTGCGCTCGTGTCTCGTGCCCTCGTGCGCTCGCTTGCTCGTGTGCTTGCTCGTGTGTCTGTGAGAGCGTCCTTCGAAAAAGAACTGTTCATTCCCCCCTTCGCCCCCTGTGAGCGAGCACGACATGGTGGCTGTGCGCGGGATCACCTTGGCGCTGGCGGCGCTCGTGGCCACGGCACGCGCCGCCAGCACGCCGCCGTCGCTCTACGGTGCGTCATGTGTGTCTCTTTCTTTGGATGTGTGGGGTGGATCTAATGCTGTGGATCTTTGTGTGTGCGTGTAGACTACCAGTACGATGGCAAGACGACGTACTGCTACTGGGTGGACCAGGGCATGGAGGTGCAGAACCTCGACTTTGCGTACGTGCGGCAGCAGGCAGTAGGCATGGACTGCCCGCTCACGATGACGATCGCCAACTCGGGCACGAACAGCCAGCTCCTGCCGCTCGCCAGCACTGAGTACGTCTTCACGGCGACGCTTAACCTCGCGAACAACGCGTTCAACCTGCACGCGCTACCTACGTATGTGCCCGACCCGACCACGGGCCGCCCCGTGCAGATCGGCCACGCAAACGTGCACACGTGCTCACGCACGACCGTGTGCGACGTCTTCCGCATGGGCTCGGCGCGCAAGATCACGGCCCAGGAGACATCCAACTTCACGGGCGACGCGGCGACGTTCTACCAGAAGATGTCGTTCGACCGCTCGGGCGACTACAACGTCTTCGCGCACGTGATCATCCCGCCCGTGAATCCCAAGAACGCGAGCTACCACTTCATCACGTTCATGACGACGTCCGTTGCCTCCACGGACGCAGTGGTGGCGTCTAGCGGGACGTCGACGGGACTGATCGTCGGACTCGTCATCGGCGGCGTCGTCCTCATCGTGGCCATCGTGCTCTCCATCCTGTTCTGCAAGCGCAAGAAGCCGTCCAACCCAGGGGACGACATGTTCCGAAGCAGCGGGGGCGGATTCATGCCGACGCTCACGAGCAAGAACCATTCCAAGATGGAGTGGCAGCCAGACTCCGAGTTCCAGTGGAAGGACGCGTACCAATCGAATCACAGCCACAACAGCCACAACACCCTTCAACACTCTGACTACCGCCAGCCGCCAGGACTGAGTGCGAGTGCGCTCGCGTTCCACGAACGAGTCAGCAGCCGCCACCCAAAGACTGCGTCGTCGTCGGGTTCGTTCCGAGCCTCGTCGCCAAAAATGGGATACGACGGCTTTGAAGGCCCCTCGGCAACGATCGAAGAAATGCAGCACCAGCCGCAGCGCTCCGGCAACACTCAAGGCATGATGACAGGCGGCGGGAACGCGTACTACAATAATCCAGCAAGCGGCTTCAACACCCTCGCAATGGACGATTTCCGGATCCCCAGCGCGATCATCAAGTCGTTTGAAAGCGACAACTCCATGGGCACGTCGCTCGGATTTAACGCCGACTCGCACTACACGCCGTACCGCGGACCCGACGCCGACAGCTACGACCGTGAATCCGAACTGTCGTCTATACACGATGACGACGAGTTCGACCGCTATCGCGCCAACACAGGAGATCCGTTGTCGACGCTGGACGAGGGCCGCCTCTCCGACATCTCGATGGCGACTGTGGATTTCACGCTCCACCGCCCACAGCCGCCTCGAGCACTGCCATACCAACGCGATCTAGATCGCAGCAGCATGGGGACCAGTGCCTTTGGCAGCACGGCCCGGTCCAGTGAAGTGTTCAACTTCCACGGTTCGAACTATACCGAACAGGAAGAATCGCACAAGTCGACGACATCGATGGACCCCAAGCATGTAGACCCTCGCGACGGGCGTACGCTATCTGACGGCGAGAGCTACGAGTTCTGAGCTGCAGCACTGTCAGCCTCGAATTTGTGAAGATGATGTGAACAAGTATCGCGCACCATACCGGCGAGACGCTGACAATTTCCAGTAGAGCGACCAAGTGGAGACCGTTGGCAGTCTCGCCTCGTGTGGATGTGTGTGTAAGTGCTGCTGTTGGTCCGCTGCTCTGTCTATAGGAAGCCTTTCACCTCTCCCAGTTGCACTGACGCAGTGTTGATAAAACTGGTGTTATTTAAAATCATAATGCAAAGTTAAACAATGCTCGCGTGTGCAACTCGATCAGCCGCAGTGTGCAACGACGCCCATGGCATCCAGGTGATTTTTTTATGGTTGTGTGGGGCTGCTCACTCACTGTTGCAATTTGACACGTGTGGGCCTAAAAATATGCTCTCGCCAGGACAAAAGTTCAGGCCGAAGACAGACGTTCGAGACTGTCGGAGCGCCTGAAAGAAAGAGCACGAGCGCCAGCTCTGTTTCCTGTGTAAGCGATGGCTGAAGAAAGGTGCCATGCACGTGCTCCAGGTTCGTACCATGTGCTTTACGAGAGGAGCTGCGTTTGTGAGCGCTGGCAAACTCCTGATAACTTGTCCTGCAATAGCTGAAGGTGTGGACCAGCATGAAGCTCTCTCCACTTGTCCTCAGGTTGACGATATCGACGCGGTACGAATGGACTTACATGATTAAATACTTCGCCGCAGAACTTGAGTGCTAACTTGATACTGAAGCAGGGTGCTGCGGTGGGCTTGACTGACACTTGTCGAGGCAACACTGACCCGCAGAGTGAAGCAAGACCAGCCTCACATGTCGAATCTGCTTTCAGCTGTCGCAGGTGGTACCGACTGACGGGCAAAACGATCAAAGCGGATGACGAGCTCACTCACATCCTGCCATCAACTCGCTTTTCAGCGACAGCACCCGCGAGACCACAGTGCTCAAATCGGAAGTCAAACGGCCACCAGCCATTCAGTGCAGCATCGTCTCTTGACAGAGCCTATGCTCGGCCATCGACACACCACGGCGTCTATGGCATGTGTTCATCTCCGATCGCCAGCAAATGGAGCAGCAGCGACGGTCTCAACTTCAGCTCGCACCACAACATGCAGCAAGTGGCAGCCAGAGTGTACTCCAGCAAGGTGAACTCAGTTCAGCGCCGCAAAGAGCAGGAGAAGAAAGCGTTGAAGCACCACATCTACCTCCCAGCGGTCGAGAAGACGCTCAAGATGTTCCACAGTCCTCGGCCAAGCGCGTTCGGTGAAAGCCCGGCTGACAGCACATTAAGCCCAGCTGTAATGGTCAGAGCCTCAGCCCCGATTGGAGCGAGCTTGCTATCATCCCAGCTCAAGTCCTTGCAAGACGAGCTGGCACGACAAACTATCCAAGGAGCCTCAAATGGAAGTTCGCCATCATCTATGTGGTGCCCTCAGCCGCCGCGCACTGCAGCACACGCATCCTACCGCTCTACTCGGTTTGCTCACCCGCCGCGCAATGATGCAGCTGCTGAGGGCTCGTTGGTTTTAAGTGATATTGAGAGTTGGGACACACCATCACTCCGGTACTCAGAGTCCAGCTCGTTGCAGCAAGAAGCCAGCGAATTTCATAGCGCAACGCCAAGCGATGTGGGCAGTGCAGGCAGCTTGGAGACGTACGTTCTCAGAGTCCTCGATGGTTTTGAGTGTGATGGCAGTCAGCAGTTGTCCAGTGACGAAGATTTTCGCTTTGGCCTCGACAGCGCTAGCAACGACGACGACCTCACACTGTTGCAGGCGTTTGATTCTGCATCCACTTTGGAAAAACAAGATGAACTCGTTCAGAAGCGAGCTAGTCCTGACGGCTTGCAGCCCACACTAACTCTCGGTGATGTGTTGAGCAGTTCGCAGGAGCCCGATTCCCCCGCACTTGAGCAGAGCGAGAATGACAGCATGAGCGTCTCAGCACCCGAAAATGGTCAACAAAAGCTGTCCAGCATTGGAGAAACTGGTCGTGTCGAGTTGCTTGGTGAAACCCGTGAGCGGCGTGATCGGGAAGAATCCAACTCAGCAACTCAACATTGCGAAGGCTGCAGTACAGAAAACGACTTGGACCCAGAGGCAAGTCAAGTTTTGAGTCCAACCGAAAGCGATCCTCAACCAAAAGTCACCACAGCAGCTATGGAAGCGCAAACAACGGATGATCCAGATGAGCAAGAAGAAAAAGCTCCCGAGCCGGGATCTGAGGACGCATATGACGCCTTAACAGAGGATCACAACACTGTCATATCTAATGACATTGTTAGTGCTCCAGTCCATGCGGACGAGGTCTCTTCAGTCGAAATGGTCTACGATGCGAGAGGCAAACTCCATGATGAGTCAGCTACACAAGATAACAGTGGTTGTGAAAAAGTGGAAGATGAGTCCTTTGCTCAGCTCAATGATCCAGCGTCGACGGCTTCAACGAGCTTGTCGGTCGTGGGTCCCAGCGAAGGCGTTCAACAGAGTTCGACCGTCAACGATAGTCTTGCCAACTTTGACGCCCACTTCGTTAAAGCTGACGATGCTGCCGAAGCAGCAGAGCTTGACGCCGACTCAGCTTTCTCCGCTGGAAGTGGTCCAGATTCAGTGGAGTATGCAAACGTAGCTTCTCCGATTGAGGCAAGCGTCAGTGCTAGTGTACCTCAGCAGGACTCGAATCAGCAAGAGAGTTCGACGACTTCTGCTGACGAGTTCGCTGGCTACGTATCGACGCAGTCTCTTCCGAGCAGCTCAGTGGTTTCTGAAGCCGAAGTTCGTACTCAAAGTCGAGAGACAACGCCAATGGTGGTGGACCAGCTCATGAACGACTCTCAGCCTTCGCTCCAGGATCTGTTCCAGCAGATCATCGGTGACAGTTCAGCTTCTCCAGATATCGAACCAAGCCCATCACCTCCAGAGATCAGTGGTCCACAAGCTGGAAATGACTATGAAGTTGATTTCGAAGATGGAGAAGATGAAGAATACGCGGAAGACCCCGAGTACGAAGACTTTGAAGACGACTCCTGATTCATCTCACACCAATATGATAATACACGCGAGTTGCTGACAATGACCAAACGGAAATAGTTCGGTCGAGCCTCGCGTCTCTTCATTTTGAAGCGAGCTGGCGCCATAATGAGCAATGGGGGAAGGCGATGAGGACGATCAAGAGCGAAGAGAGCGCCGGGCTACGCAAAATGAGTCCAAGCAGCAGCCCAGCGTTGCGATCACTCGCGCCACGAGACGACCAAGTAAGTATAATCCGTACAACTACTACCAGAAGCTCGTGCAGGATTTTCAGTCGCTAGATAAGGAGCTCCAGGCCGCAGCATCGGTGCAGAGCGAGCTGCACAGTAAAGTTCATGCTATACAAGCCCAGCAACAAGCCGACTCCCACAAGGAGCTGTCAGCGCAGCAGCAGCAATGGGAGCGCGAGAGAGAACTCCAAGTCGAGACCATCGTGCGGAAGAGCGTCGAGATCGAGTCGCTGGGATCAAAAGTGGACGAGCTCGATTCCCACGAACTCCGTTTGCTCGCAGAGATCCAGGTTCTCCAGGAGAAACAACAGGAGGAGATCCAAACCGAGGTCTTTCGAATCAACGAGCTCGTGCACACGAAGACTCACTTGTTCGAGGCCGAGCTCGCGAAAGGCCGCATGGACCTGGATTTCATCGCGAAGCTGGTCACAAAGACGCATTCGCATGCTAACCACGAGCAAGAGCGAGATTGCGCGCTCGAGAAAGAGTCGATCCACGCGATAGCGGAAGAGATCCATCAGCGGCGGCGACGCGAATTCGACCTCGCAGCTGAGAGACTCAATGCGAGACTGCTGTCCTTTGAGCGCGAGAAAGAGACGCTGAGTGACAAAGCGAACGATATCCGAAGACGCAAGCAGCGCGCGCTGCAAATCCTGTCGACGAACCAGCAGCAGGCTCTCAAGACTTTCTTCTCATCAGCTCCACCAAGTGACCCTCAGGCAAAGAACGAAGCCTCGACAAGAGTAGCTGAAGCTCCACCTCAGCTCGACTTCAGCTCCATTCTCGCGTCTTTGAACCAAAGTGGAGCTCAGGTTGGCGGGATTCAGTCAGCGAGGAATGAAAAGATGTCGGCCCGCAAGACAATGAACGAGGCCTTGCAAGAGGCTCAAGCGACTCTAAAAGTTGGCGACAAGCGGATCGAAGCGCTGCAGAAAACCATTTCCGACAGGAAGCGCGATGCTGAGGCTCTTAATAACTTTGCAAGAGATGGTATGAATTTCATATACGACGGCAAGCTGGGCATCGAGTCGTATACCCCAGTCAAGTACGAGCTAGTGTACTTCATCCGAGGGCTCGTGTTCGGTTGGGTCGAGCGTGCAGTTGCTGACGCCGAAGCGGAACCTGATACAGCACTGCTCGAGAGCGAGGTGCAGCGCTGGGGAGTCACTCATTGTGCGGTGGAGCAAGGGGAGATTGCGGATCTCCAGTCCAAACTCGCAGCTTCGCAGCTGGTGAGCATCATTGTAAGTTGTTATTACTTTTCAAGCTTTGCTATGCGCACACTGACTGACGATTGACTGATTAATGAACATGCCCGCTGATCACTGCAGAGCGAGGTCATGAATGAGATTGCCGAAGACATCCATGGTGAGTTTCGTTCCGACTGCACTCGAGTTCACAATGCGATCAGTTCGGTGTTCCGCGACGTTTTCTCTACAAAGACAGCAGGCGGATCGACGATCGAGACGCTAGCAAACGCGAACCAATCCAAGAGCTCCACTTCCACTGCTCTTCCAGGGATTGCAGGCGAAATTTTCGATTTCGCATATGAGCAATTCCAGAGTACAAGAAAGCGTGAAGCCGCTGTCTACTATGAGAAAACTCAGGAGAGTGTGCGCTACATCCAGCTGACGAGTCAACCGAAGATAGCAGCAGCGGCGAGGTTCAGTATTGACGCCAGCGCTGCTCTAGCAGCGTCTGAGTCGCCAAAGAAGAAACGATTCGGGTTCTTCAGCTCCAGCAAAGCGACCAAGCACGTGGCTATTGAGCCTCAAGCTCTCAGTGCCAAAGCACCCCCAACTGATGAGCTCAGTATCAAGAATAAGAAAAGCGTGACGATAATCCAAGTACGACCAGTCCAGGGTGGTGAGCCAGACTCAAGTACTAGAATCGCAGCTGAGAAGAAATTCTGGCAGCAAATGGTCGTCGAGGTCGACAAAATCGCAGTACCTTCGACATTTTCACACCCATCCTGCGTGGAGATCCCTTCCGATGCGAGCTGCTGCGTGGTCGGCACCACCAGCGGTGAGCTTCTTGTCTGGGACTTGCAGCATCAACGACAAGCAGCGAATTTGCTGTTTCGAAGCCACGTCCCTCCGCCGAAGTCAACCAAGTCAAGGATCTCAAGAATCGTACTCAGTGCCATTAAGACGCGCATAATCACCCTGAATCAGTTGAAGGTGATCCAGGTCTGGAGTCTCAACCGAGTTGCGAAAACTGGTGGCATTCAGCACTCGAGCGACTGCTTTTCGCTCGATGACCCCCAGAAATGGAAACCTCAGTCACTGGAGCTCTTGATGGAACTCAATTCTGACTCGCTGATTCAACCAGGACTGTCGGATGAAGCCAGGCAGCTGCTCCAAACCAACAAGAGCTCAACGACCATCCTACCAGCTCAGTTTTTCTCCGCATACTGGTTCTCGACGACCTCACTGCTTGGCGAACAGTCGAGTGTCATCTGTGGAGTCTCCAATGGTGACATCTTGAAATACAACACCGGCTCTACAAGCCAGTGTTTGGAGGTAGAAATGGCGGCCAAGTTTGATGCGCCCACGCCAAGCGATCTCGCGACTGGTCTTCGCTTCAAAGCCATCAAGCGCGAGTTCTTTCGCGGCCACAAACATCCAGTTCTCTTTGTCAAGTGCCTTTCTACCAGCAAAACACGTGAAGACACGAGGCTGATAAGCATCGACAGCGATGGACTCGTGCTCGAGTGGGAGTACGGCACGAAGCACTTCTCTGGGCTTGGCTGGTTCATTCCCGTGCGAAGGAGACGGGTCGATCTTCAGGCTACCAGCAATAGTGATGCGTCTTCAATAGCCAATGAGAAGAACATGAAGAATACAAGCAGCTCTGGGAAGGAGCAAGGCGAGATTTTGCAAATCGCAGCGACCGCCGACGAGAAGCGAGTCGTGCTCATGGTGTTTTTCGAAAAGCCTTCTTCAACAAAGAAGACCACGTCAGGACGACTCGTGTTCTATCAATTGCTGCTGACCTCAGCAACACAACCGATCCAACTGGCGCCTGTGCAGATCCAACTCGACTTTGCAGGCAGCTCGCCGTCGCCCAGGTTCGCGCTCTCGACAGTGTTCCCAAGTGGAAAAGGTCGTGGCTCGGGTCATTTTCTCTTTGTTTTGATGAACAACAGTGTGCAGATCCTGTCTCTCGACACGGGCGAGAACTGCTGCGCACTCATTTTGCTGCAGCAGAAGAGTGAGCCGTCGCTGGTTTTCAACGCGTTCTCTGTGAGCGCGCGCTGCATGAAGAAGGACACGCTGCACTGCTGCATGATCGTCGCTGGAGACCTTCACAACAAACTCCTCCTCTACAGGTTCAAGCAGCACCAGCGGTAGCAAGGGCTCAGTAAATGAAGAGCTAGGCAGCAACAGGCGAATCAAAGCTTCGAAGTCACAACGACGAATCTCGTTTAACACCAGCCAATACTTTCAGTGTGGAGTGATGGCCTTCACTTTGGCTGGAGAGAAAAAGACAGACGCACAGAACTTTCCTTCAGAAAATTATGTACGGGTGCCACAGAGTGATGGTCTACAACAGGTGGACACTGAAACAGTTGACAAGTCCAGGAGCGATTGCTCTCCTCACATTCAGTTTGAATTCGTCCAGCAGAGCAAGAGGACCAGACCCCATTCCGATCGCCATGGCCCCATCCCAGGAGAAGTCGCCGCTGCTACTGCTGAGCCCCTCGTCCACCTACAAGCGCATCTTCCGAGCGCCCGACGAGCCTCAAGTGGACCTGCGCGCCGAGTTCGCGTCGCTCGCGTCCATGGCGCTACAGGTGAGCCTCTCGACCTTCGCGCGCATCGCACTCACGTCCGTGGACTACGCGTTCCTGGGCCACCTGGGCACGACCGAGCTCGCCGCGGCCTCGCTCTCATCGGTCTGGACGACTGTGCCGCTCATGCTCGTCTGGGGCGCGTGTGGTGCCATCACAACCCTGTGCGGCCAAGCCTGGGGCGCCCAGAACAGCAAACTAATGGGTGTGTGGCTCCAAATGGGGCTCGTGATGGTCACGCTCTGCGCGATCCCACTCTTTGTGTGCTTCTGGAACGTCGAGTACGTGCTGGCGCTCTCGACCACCGACCCCGAGATCATCCGCCTCGGGGTGCGCTTCGCACGCATCGTGGCGTTCGCGTCCTGGCCGTCGCTCGTGTACGTCTGTCTACGTCTGTACTTCCAGTCCATGGGCGTCATGACGCCTGTGACGGTCGTGGGCACAGCCTCAATAGGCGTCGCGGGCTCTGCCAACTACTTCCTCATCTACGGTTGCTTTGGCTGGGGGGGCCTGGGCTTCGACGGCTCGCCGCTGGCCACGGTCGTCGCGTCCTGGTTCCAGCCCATCGCGCTTTTCTCCTACTGTGTGCTCTACAAGAAGATGCATCTCGTGTCCTGGGGCGGCTGGGACCTCACGGCGCTGACCGCGGACCGCATCAAGACGTACGCGTACCTGGCGTTCCCGACCGCAGTCAACGTCGTGATCGCCGACGTCGCGAGCTCTGGGCTCGCACTCATCGCAGCCAAGCTCAGCTCGGAAGCCATCGCTGCGAACGCCATCATCTCGGGCCTATGGCTGCTGCTCTGGGCGGTCTTCTGGGGCTTCGGATGCGCCACGCAGATCCGCGTGGCCAACTGCCTGGGCGCGAACCGTCCACAGGCCGCCAAGGCACTCGCCAAGCTCGGCCTGCTCTGCACACTCATGTGCGTCGCGGTGCTGGCGACCGTCACGTTCTCGCTGCGCGAGGCGTTCTTCCAAATCTACACGGCGGATGCCGAGCTACTCACGCTCTGCATGCTCGTGCAGCCACTCTTCATCGTCGGCTTCATGATCGAGTCCATCGAGATGCTCACCTCGGCGGTGCTTAACTCCATGGGCGAGGCCGCAATCGTTGCGTGGACGAGCTCGATCACCACGTGGTGCATCGAACTGCCGCTCGCGTATGTCGGTGCGGTCATGCTTGGCTACGGCTTCCCAGCGCTCTGGGTCGCGATTTGCACGATCGAGGTCATGCGCCTCGCAGTGTACTGGGCCAAGCTCGCGCGCGTGGACTGGAATCAGATGGCGTACCTTGCGATGGAGACGATGGAGGTGGCGGATAAAGTCGAGTTCGAGCAGGACGCGTGATAGCAATAATGTGGCTGTTGAGACTTCATTCAATGGAAATAAATGCATTGCTGTCATACTCGCCCAGAACATTGAAACTTCAGCTCACCTATGCATGTCGGTGTCTTCTCTCGCAAATCCGGCTTTGAAATACTTCTCTTACAACACGAGAGCAACGAAGAGCGTCGTACTAGCCA
>JAASFV010000164.1:0-34776 GCA_023334015.1 Globisporangium paddicum
CCTCGAGATCATCCGCAGCATCTTCGGACACACGCACTGACTCGTCACCCCCAGCACTGTGACACATTGTACAATAAGCTAGATAGTAGTGTCAAATGGCAATTGAGAACAGAAGGCTAAATCGTCAATCGAGCCGTTTCCAAAGAGGACGTGAATTGCCGGTATGAATACAATTATCCCAAGTCGACTCGATGTCGAGCCAAACCGTCCGACTTTAAGACGGTTGGCTCTGCAATGCGACCGTTAAAGCTTTGCTTTCCAACTGGAAGACCAGAGCACTCTTCGCAAAGTCCCAACCTTTGCACCTTTGAGTTGCATTGCCGCTACTGGAGCTGGATTCCTCATTCGGAAACCTGCCACGTTCCAGCGATGACCATGGAGCACCGCTTCGAAGGCGTCGTGACATTCTTATCGGACCCAACCCGGTCGTATTGCTACCAGATTCTGACCGAAGCGGCACGACTCAAATTTTGGCTTGAAGACCGCACAAGCAAGCTTCAGTGGTACGTACTCATCAACTTTGCTGCTGTGTCTGGCTGCTTTCTCAGTACTGAAAGACCTCGTACTGTGTCATGATTGCTTTATAGGGAATCGCACGAGCTGGGTATAGAAGACCTGCCAATGTTCAACGACAACGCTATGGTGCTGCCACTAGAGAATTACCTACCGGTACGTGGTGGCATGATTGCGCTCAACGGTGAATGTCATTGTGACTGACAAGTATGGTGTCTTGTGGTCACAATTCGTCGCTTTAGATCTTCCAGCGCTCTCTCGAGTCTTTCGCTGGCAAGGAAGCCAGAGAATGTGTGCGCTCTCTCGCCCATACCGCTGACGGGTCACTTCAATTGCTTTTCGGAATGCGTCTGCGATGGTTCTCTATCGTCTGGGAGCCGAAGATCTGCATCGAGATGAAGCAAATTCCGCTGGAACCGATCCAGATTGCGGAAGCGAAACTCCGGGACTTCGAACAGGAAGTGGCAGCTTTGCAACACCAGGTGAAAGCGACTAAGGCGGAGGCACTCCAGAAGATAAGCAATCAGCAGGTGCTCCTGCTGGAGCATGATGGAAATGCAGTTAGCGAAGGGGCGCTGCTCAACTGGAAGCAAGACCACTACGAGACCAGGAGCAACGTCTTCAGGCTTCACTCGGACGGCAGAGTTGAATTTCTGGCCGCGGGCAAATTCATGGTCACAATCTGTGTTTACCACTCGAAACCATCAAAACAAAGCAATCACTTCACGTTTATTATTCAACGAGAAAAGAGCGGTGCCATAAAAAGCTCGCGGGGCATGCGCGCCCAGATGGCGATTTCTTCCTTTGCGTGCCAAATGACACCCTCGGAAGGCGAGATGTTGGCTGTGAAAAGCATGATAAGCTCCGAGATATTTGCCGGAACCTCGCTCTCTATCGCCCCGTGTAAGTAGACGTCCAGTAAGTAAGCGAGTCTCTTCTGAAATGTTCAAGCACGTTTTCATTAACTCTATAAATCGTGATGTCGCCCATTCTCACTCCTTGTCAGCGTTTGACTCTGAGCATCGGTACATGGCATCTGTTCTCAGCTTTAGCGTCCAGACTTGGCGCAATCACGACGTGCTCGATGCACCGACCCGCTTGTGACCCCATCGTCACTTCGAAGTTAAGCAAGTCTCACTCCAAGTCTCACCTCCACTGCCTTGGAAGTGTTCATTCAAGTGATCCACTGATTGACTGGTTGGTGGAACAGCATATTTATACCAACAGATCGACCTTAAGGAACGCGGGTTCTGGTTATTGTTGGTTGCTGGTGCGGTTCAAAGGGATATAGTTGCTCTTCGAGGGAATGCACTGTTGTGAACACGCATCGTCGACACGTCTGAGCTCTGGTAACTCCTTGAAACCGAGTTGCTTTAATGCATGACGTACGTAGAATTGGATATGTGATCTACCTCGCAAGCAATAGATATTTCACTTCCGAGCATCTGTTCGTACCATTACGCAAGCTAACGCAGATGATTCGACGACTAGAGATCGTCTCTTCTTGCGGTGGCCGACGTAGCGCAGAGCGTGCGAAGCGTGGGCGCGTGATGGTCACAAACACGTCGTGTTTCATCTTGAACACGCCCTCGATGACGTGTTTGCGACTCACAGGTGAATGGCTGACAGTCAAGGTTCGGCGCTGGGGAATTCGAATGGCATCTCTGTGTGCGTTTATCCGAGAAATTCCAGAGGCACGCTCGCGGTAGAAGGACTCTCTCGTTGCTGCCACGCGACTTAGTCAACGCTGGAGAACGCAACGAAGCTGCTGAAGACGACCAGGAGGGTGATCATGTCGATGCTCCAGTCCAAGTTTGGTACAACGCATACAGAGAGCGAGCGGTCGAAGCGATTGAGACGCTTTCAAGCTGGACCTCCGCGAAGGTAGGTGATAGAAATTCAGCATCCTATTCCCTGACATCCATATTGAATTTCATTTTTCATTTTTTTCATTTTTTTCAAATCCAAGTATTCTTCGCGCCATTATTTTTTTTTTAACTTTGATAAATAAATAAAAAGCGACGAAGATGGTGGATCCGCTCACGGAGCCATTCGCGGGCCTGTGCAGCGCGCTGCGCGGCATGCGCGACCAGGTGCAGACGCTCGTGCACGTGCACGAGTCCCTGGACGCATTCAACGCCGCGTTCGGCGATTTCCAGAACGCCATGGCGCTACACGCGTCCTGCCTCGCGTTCCCCAAGGCGCCGCCACCCAAGAAGGTATCGATCCAGCTCTCGGGCATCCCGCCGCCGCAGACGTCGGGCCTCGCGCTCGTGCGCCGTGCCTCGCGCGAGTCTGCAGACAGCAACGGCAGCGTGAACGGCGGCAAGGTCTCAGTCAAGAGCCGCAACTCGAGCGGCGGCGGCAAGGCGTCGCTGGCGACGGGCGGACGCAACAGTGGCGGTGGCAATAGCAGCAGCGCTCTGCAGCAGAAGAAGCCTGGCCAGCAGCAGCAGAAGAAACGCAAGGCTCCTCCTGTGACGGCAAAGAAGCCGGAGCCACCCGCGTGGCGATGGGACAAGAGTACGCATGCTGTTATGAGTGGTGTTGTTGATGGTGAGATGGTTATTTACCATTACTTTATTATGCCCGTGACAGACATCCGCGACCAGATCCCGCGCAAGTACCAGAGCAAAGAGGAGCTCAAGAAGCTCGAAAACATTCTGCTGTACATCAAGAATCGGCAGAGCGGCATGTACGTTTCTCTCGAGCTGATCTCTGATGTTGTTATGGCGCGTGAGCTCACTCTTTACTATTATCACTGTCACTTTGGCTATAGAACGATCGCCGACCTGGTCAAGCACAGCGGCCTCGCGGTGATCAAGAGCAAAGAGATTCTGCAGACGCTCATGAAGCTTGAGCTCATCCATCGCGATCACGAGAAATCGGTAATGGATGTCATGAAAACCTGTCTCTTGTCTGGTCAGGTGAGACTCATTCTGGATTTTGTGATGTGTGCTTTTCTGATGATACCAGGGCTTCGTGTACACGTTCGGCAGCGCACACTAGCGCCAGACGCTCGGCTCCGCATCTGCGTATCTCCGGTTTTGTACGGCTCCTGAGCTTCATCCTTTGCTTTTTTTGGGAGGACGGTGACGGGTCGTTATTTAATTCTTGCTCACTCAAAATGCATGCGCATCTATCTCTGAGGTCTTGCGCTGCTTTGTTGTTGCATCACCGTTTGGCCTCCCACTTCTCGTTGATGCTGTCTTCGATTCCTGAGTCGTCGCGCCAGTATCGAGACGGCCGCGCCAATGGTGAGCTTGGCTCTTTCCGATGGTACTCCATGGTCGACGCGCTGTACGTATTGCCGCCCACGACCACGTCCGCAAAGCTGAGCGACCGTGCTGGTCCTTTCCGTGTCTTGATATCGCCTTCGTCCTTTGATTCCCCAGTCGCGAATCGCTGTGCGTTGAGATTCGCCACGAGCCGAGGACTCACGAGTCGATCTTTCCTGCGCTCGTAGTACTTCTCAGCCGACGCCATCTCCGACCGAGTTGTCGACGATGACGCCTTCTCGCTTCCCGACTCGCTGTGGCGCCGATTCGACGAGCTCTCAGAGCGGAACCCGCCGTAGAACGAGCCGTTGTTGCCTCCTGCTACGGCGACATGTGCTCGCTGCTGCTGGGCCTGGAGATAGTGCTGCTGATAGTGCTGGTGCTGGTAGTGAGAATAGAATGGGTACGGCTGCGCATTGTGGACACCTCCTGACTCTGCGCCACCACCACCGCCCACACTGCCACTGAAGTAGCGGGCTGCGCCAGGCACGCCTGCGTGTGTGTAGTTTGGGTATGGGAAACCGACGCCACCGCCCGAGCCAGCTGGAGTCGGATAGCCCATGTGGCTCGAGTTCGTCGGCGAAAGGTTCTGGCTCCCCCCAGACGAGGATAAACCAGCAACGCCGCTGCCTCCACTGTTTGATACTGCTGCAGCACTGACGCCATTCACATCGGACTTGGCCTTCACAGGGGCGTTCGCACCAAGAATCGCGCGCAACATGTTGTCTGGATGCAGTGCGACACCCGTTATCTTGGTGGTCCGGTTATCGTTGAACACCGACGGGTTCACTGACGCAGCCATCAACACCGAGTACGCTGCTGAGAACGCGCGACGGATCTGCATGATGCGGAACAGATTGCGGCCGACATTGTTGCTCGGGTGGAGCGGGTCTTCGATGAACACCGGGTCGAACTTGTGCGGATCGTGCGCCAAGTCGACCATGTGCGTGTTCTGCGGCCAGTCCATGGACGAGCGGTTTCCGTAGCGACGAGATCCCGGGGACGAGAGCAGGTTCGAGTCCTGCACTGGCGACTGCTGTGGCATCTGCCAATGACCATTGTTGTTGTTATGGTACGCAGCACTTCGGTCATCCAGCACGGCGTCATCGGCTGCATACTGGTGGTGATCTTTTGCAGAAGACGACAGAAAAGTGTTCTCGCGATTCAAGAAGCAGCGCGACGCGACACTGATCCCGGTCGTGCGTGGATCGAATCGGTTGCCGTAGAAGTCGAGGAAGCCCATTAGCATCATCCCAAAGTCAGCGCAAGACTGGGAACTGATGCTGTGCTGCACTGCTGCGCTGACATTCTCAAACCCGTTCGTGACCGTGTCGCTATGCTCCTGGAGGTACCGCGCGACCATCAGCAGCAGCGAATAGGAAGACAGTCCGCCAGAGTACGCCATCGCAAAGCCTCGCTCGATGGCAAAGCTCTTGAGGACCAGCATGATCGGAGCCAGCGGTGGGAACTCGTGGATCAACGACAACACCACGTCGTTTGTCGCCAGTCCGTTGTGCCCCGGACCTTCAAACGAGATGTCCAAGCGCACATTGTACGGAGCGGTGGTGAACAACGTGATGATCGGGATCGCAGCCAGCGATATCGTTTTCACCGAATCAGGCACGACCCACGGCTCGAGGCGAAGCTTTCTTGCAAGATTTTGCTGCCATGTTTCTTTGATCGCATTCCGGCCTTCGAGCACACCAGCAGCATCTGCGGGAGCATCACGACGCACCTTTGGCAGACAAATCACCAAATCGACGTCACTGGGCAGCAATAGGCACAATATTCACACATTGTCAGCATATTAAAATTGGTCATCGCAGCAGTCTGTCAATCACGAACCTGGATGGCAACACGAGCCTGGACACGAAAGAACCATATGGACGCACTTGGGCACGCGGCCATAACGAATGCACCGTCGCAGTGCACAGTCGAAGCGCAGCCATCTGCGCAGGGAGGCGAGTGTTGCTGTCCGTCTGAAGTTGGGAGATGAACTCGCACATATCCCAGTGGAGCTTCGTTCTTGGAGGGAGAACTGACATCGGCACGGAAACGAAGGGCCCAAGTACCGACGTGGGCGCGTCCATGGGAGCAACCATTTGGTTGGAGTACATGTACTCGCTGGGAGGAATCTCGTGCTGCTGCTGTAGGTTGCTTTGAATCATCGTCGCTGGTGGTGGTGGTGGAGGCGGAGGAGGCGAGCTAGCACTAGTAAGATCTGTGTTCATAGATATGTTTCGCTCTTCACCAGAGATTTGCGGATGGGCCGGGCTGCTATGGACACTGCTCACCTTCTGCTCGAGGGACACCAACTTCAGTTCTCGTAGCTCGGCTTCCATCGTCAGCAGCTGGATATTCAGAGTCGACACTGTCTGCTGCAAGGTTGCTACTTCTTTCGGCAATGTCGACGAGATCTCATCGAGTGCCTGAGCGGTGCATTTGCAAATACGAGTTAGAGATGGTTCAGTAGATAGGCAGGCACATGGAAACAACTCAGCGAGCAGGTTAACTACCTTGGTTTTCTCCTCCAGCGCAGCTTCGAGTCTTGTCAGCCGCTCCAACATCTCCCGACTTTCCTGAACAACAGCTGTGTCCTTGCTTGGTGGTGGCTTTCTGCTCTTCCCAATACGCTTTTTCTCCGAACACTGGTGCGACTCCTCGGCATTCAGCTTACAATCACAGGACTTGTCTGTTTCTTCTCCTCGTTGGCATCTGCATCCGCAGCAATGAGAAGCAGGATAATCAACCCACGCTGTGTCATCGTCCTCGCCTTCCGAATCGCAGTACTCTTCGTCTTCATAATCAAACGGCAACGGACGCCGTCGGCGCTTCAGTGCCCGTTGTCGATCGAAGAAGCCACCCTGTTGGTACAAAAAATCCGACTTCGTTGAGACACCACCATTGTCTCTAGGACTGTCGTCTTCAGCACACGAGCCGTTCTCAGCAGCTCCAGCAGCATCTCCTGGACTTGATGGTTTCCTCGGTCTCTTGCTGTCCACCGTGAGCATGTTGGAGAACGATTCAAGAGAGTACGTCTTCGACGATGTTGGGATCGGCGGCTGAGATCGACTGCGCAGCATCGCTCGATTCGTTGCTGAAGTCAGGATCCCACTGCTATTCTTTGTAGACGAAGACGCGTTGTTCTTCAGCTGCCAGTTGTTGAAATCCCAATCAAGACTCGACGCGGACGAGTTCGTGTGGTTTGATGACTCGGACGAGAACAAAGATGGAAGGTACCATTCGAAGTTCGAATCGGATGACTTCTCTTGGCCGCTACTGGAAGTCCCGGCCGATTCATTCGATGTCCTCTCGTCGCTCACGACCAAGTCTTCAGATCGGGCACTGCTGTTTCGCTGACTGGCCCCTTGCAGACTCCTTGGTGGCGGCAGTGACAGGAAAAACGGAGGTGACGCCGGCGAAGAAGTGTACAGTGGCTTTGGGCCAAATGTTGGCAGTGATGAGATGGGAGAAGAATAACTCTTGTCCAGGAAACTTAACAGCGGTCGGTCTTCGGGTGTCGAGCTGCTGACAAGCTGGCACGAGCTATTCTTCTTCTCCGCTGGGTCTACAGATTCATCACCAATTATTTGTGCCACCACTGATGCAGATTTTGGTTTAGTAGCTTGTGTCTTGCCCGCTGCCGTGGGGTCAATGTCGGTCTTCGTCGATTTCCTGCGTTTCTTCTTCTTCTTTGAGGATGCCGCACTCGAAGCCGCTTCCAGAAGATCCACCACGGTGTGGGATGCTTGCACATGATGTTGTTTGCTCGCCTTTGGTTTCGCTTCGAATGCTGCACTGTATACGATACCGTCCAGTATCTCCGACACGTGTCTGCGTGTCTGCTCTTTCCTTTGACGCAAGACGATCTTCAGCTCGTCAAGTGCTGCTTTCAGGAGAGTTTGCTGCGCAAGCCGCTCCCCCGCTTCGTGGCGTCGTTTCTTGAGCAACTTCTTCCGATTGGCTCGTCTTCGCTGGGTGTGGTTAGCTGATTTCGAGTCTTCTGCTCCCTGAGTCATACCGTTCAGCGAGCTCCCTGCCTCATCTTCATGCGCAAGACGCTCACTCAGTAGAAGCGAGCACTGCTCCTGGAGTTGCTCAGCGACAATGAGTTTCACGACAGCAGCCTGCGGAGCCTGGAGAGTCTCGCTGAACAGACAGCTAAAGTAAAAGTCCACCGATCCTTTCGCGCTCTCAGACGCTCTCTCTTGGAACGCAGCGAGCACATCGATGAGCCCTGAGAGCGACGCGCGGGTAGCTTGCGGATCTGTTGGAACCCTGCTCTTCAAGCCGCGAAGTTGGCTCATCATTGCCCCACCGAGTCGCGATAGAGCCTCTCGTTGCTGCTGCGCATTAGCGCTTGTCCACTCATCTGTGAGGTATAGCTTCGCGCCAAGCCCCATCAATGGCACTCGGTACAGTGCTGACGCGGTCTTCTTTCGCTCATTCCAATGGCGCCAGATATTGAGTTCCTGTACAACAACAGCACACACATAATGGTTAGCACGGCAACCGCAGCTTATGATATACACATTCAAACATCACGCGGCTCTTACAATCTGGTTCACGATGAGCGCTTGAAGCGAATAGTATCCCTGGGACGCGAGCCACTGTACAGAGTCACCACACATTACTTAGTATCGAAATGACAACAAGCAACACATCAAATTGCGATTTGCGTACCTTGGTCTCGCCCCAGACTTTGCTGCGCAGGGCCGTCTCGGACGGACATGACGTGAGGAACTGAGCGTCTGCGATCTGCTCCATGAGGTGGATAAACGCGGCATTTCTGCCCTGCATACTTGGAAATTTTGGCTGCTGCTTACTGGGAGGGAAGCGAATTGCCTCGGCGCCAAAGAGATCCATGGAGAGCGTAACAGTGTCGCAGCACTTGCTGGCGTTCAGGATGCGAACGAACTGCAGCAACAGCACGCAGCAGTCGCCGTATGCAGGCGAGTGGAAACCACCGACGACGTCTCCGTCCATTGTGCGCACGCGCGGGCGTCGAATGAATTCTCTGGATATAGATACACAACAAGCGTAAGATATCACAGCAACGCTACTAACATGTTTCAAATACCATAGCGCACTTACCGCGGCGACGTAGATGGAGCCACTACCGCGTTGTCGCCTTTGAGCCACGCTTTCGCGTCCGTCATCGAGAGCGCCAGCGATTTCGACGTGACTGGGAGCAGCTGGAACTCGTCAATGGGTGAGCCAATGGACACACCGCCACCGCTGATTACCCGCCTCTGTTTGCTCGCCATCGCCATGGTCAGCAGCGTCTTGACAAAGCCCACGTCCGTGATCACGCATAAAGACGAGCACTCTGCCGGAGAGAGCGAGCGCAGCCACTCGAGCACTGCGCGCTTCTCTTCAACGGCGCAGGCAATAGCAGCGGACGAGCGGCGCTTCTTCTTCTGCTGCGAGCGCTTCACGCGCGCGACGAAGACCGCGAATTCGCCCAGCGCCTGAACGAGCGCCGCTGTTTGCCTCTGCTGCTGCTGCACCTGCGGGGACTCGCGTCGCGCAGGCGGCGGCTGCGGCTTGCGCGCGAGCACCATCTTTCCCCCTCTGTCGTCACTTGTGCGTGTTGGACCTAATGAAAGAAGCTCTCGTAATTTACGCTTCAATATATTAAAAAAAAAAGAGTAAGCTATTCATTTTCATCCAATTGAAGTTGTTTAACAGCGTATTTTATCCAATCAGATCACATATACATGTCGAAATCTTCGCTTTTTGTTACGCTCTGCTAAGCACCTTGTTGAAAATGGCTACATCACTCGTCGACATCTACAATGTGCCAAGCTGCTGCAGCAGACTGAGGAATGAGAGCACGGACGTCGCAACCGCCAGCAGAATGGCCGCAATCTTGTGCGCGTGGTGGCGCTCTCTCGAGCCGAGTCGGTAGATGAAAAACGCCGGCAGCACGAAGCAGATCACCGGGTTCGTCGTCGCGCCAAGAATGCCCAGCACGGATGCGATGTCGCCCGATCCCAGCGCTACGAAGAGCACCGCGAGCACCATCGTAATCGACATGAGCGTGTGGGACACCACGTTCAACCGGCGGTTCGACAGCAGCGCCTAGATAAATAACACGACCATGTTAGCCAGCCAGGCATACAGCCAGCGCCCCATGTAAATTCGTACCTCGCGAATGTTGTCGCGCAGCGTGTGCACAAAGAGCGGCACTGTGAGGATAAGCGCGACGCTAAAGCCGACGCATCCAGCGAGCACGGCACCGTCGCCGTGGTAGTCGTTTTTCAGGAAGTTTGACTTGGTGTGCGTGCCGAATGTGAGCACGACAAATGCGCCGCAGAACGCGTACACGGCAGCGGCGATGCCGATCGAGCGGTTCATGACCTTGTACATGCGGCGACTGGACCGGCGCTTGAGCACCAAGTAGATCGGGAGCACGTTCGGGTGGCATGTGTACACGAAGATCACGAGCGGGAACGCCGTGAGCAGACGCTCGAGGCGCCAGTTAAAGAGCACGAGGTGCTGCAGCTGGTAGAAGATGTCGGGTGCGAGCCCCAGGTGCACGAACTGGAAGTACTTGATCACGATCACGAGCGCCATGAACACGATGCACACGATCGAAAAGAGCGACGAAAACCGCAGCGACTCGAGGCTGCGAAAGAGCGACAGCGGCAGCACGAAGACAAACGAGAGCAGCAGGATGAGCGACTGGCGGTCGACGAGGATGCTGCGGCTTGTGTCGCCCAAGAACGCCTGAATACATAGAGAGTATTAGTCGATAGAAGCCGCTACATGGAAAGTATTTGCATGAACGCACCCTCATCGCTAACTGGATCAGCTCTGCGCTGCCAACGAGGTAGCCGACACTGGTTCCGAATAAATTAAGACACACGATGAACTGTGTGAAGCCCGCGAGGCGGTAGCCGCCCGTGCCGTACGCGAGGTCCATGTACGAGCGCGCCTGGGCCAACTCGGAGCACGTGAGCAGCAGGCGCAGCGAGAAGTTGGTCACAAGCGCACCGCCCATGATCATCAGGATACCGAGCACCAGTCCAGCCTGCAAGAGCAAGTGAATACGATCGCATACACGTATAAGCAACAGCAGACTGATGGTATGTGAGTGCATCGCATACCTGTTCAACTGCATACGGCAGCGCCAGAACACCCGCGCCCACGATCGCCACCGTCATGGTGAACATGGATCCTTTCACTGCATTCATACATAACAATAGACACATTGAAGCAGAAAAGGCTTAATGAAAAGACAACCCAGCAACACAAGGCAACAGGACAACGCACCTGAGCCCGGCTGGATCTTGTTCATGAGGTACGCCTGGAAGAAGCTCTCCCTATCCCCTTTACTATCAACAGCGCCGCTGCTGTCGTACTGCTGGCGCGCGGTGAAGAGCGCCTGGTCGAACACGAGCGTCTCGCGCTCCGAGATGAGCTCGTACTCATCGCTCTGCTCGTCATCGGACATGGTCATCGTGGCGTCATCGGCGCCGTTCGGCAGGTGGTCGTGCACAGTCTCGCTGTCGCTGTCCAGCAGCCGCTCATGCAGCTCGGCGTCGTCCCCGAACGCCATCATCGTGGATCCCGTTCTTCTGCTTTTATTCTGATGATGCGCAAGAAGAAGCTTTTCTAGTCACTATCTCGAGGGTATTTATCAGATTTTATCAGATGGCACTAATGCGGGGGAGTCATTGGTTGAAGTTGCATATGTGTTATGTATCCACATGCCCAGCATTGCTATTGCTGCTGCGCAGCTCTTCCTGGAGCTTAAGCAGACGCTCCTGCAACTGCTCTTTTTCCTTTTTGCTCTGTCGCACGAGCAACTTGGCGGCATTCAGCTGCCGCTCGGTGCTCTTGACGAGCGCGGCCTGCTCGACCACGCTCTCCTGCAACTTTTGGAGCTTCTCAGCGGTGGACTTGGCGAATGCCTCACGCTCTTCGCGGGACATGCTCTCGTGCTGCGCCAATACCGACTCGAGTTCCTATCAGCAGTAGCATTTCAAAGATTCCGTCAGCCTACGTATATGGCGTACCAGTGCGACAGAACATACCTCTACTTTGCTGGAAAGCGAGAGTTTTACTGCGTCTACTTCGTCGACGTGCTCTTCCAGCGCAAGTTTCTGTCGCTCCAGCACATCTGAAAGGTCGTAAAACAGGTAATAAAAGTCAGTCTCGATGGATTATATCGCTCCAGCATTTGTAATACAGTTCCAGCATCACCAATTTTCTTCAGAGCTGCAGCGCGTTCCACCTCCACATACTTCTTCTCGTCCTCTGCGAGTTGCTTCTCCTTTTCGAGTAGTCGCATTTGCTGATGGATAGCAGTGCGATCTGTGGACCACTTGCGCTGCTGCGCCTCCATCTGACTCTGCAACTCGATCTCCGAAGCTCGAAGGCGCTGGACGAGCTCCAGTTGCTCAAGTCGCTCCTGATCGCGACTGCTGACGTCGTCGACCTGGTTGTCCCGCAAAAACTGAATCTCTTCTTCGAGCTGCACGCATTTCTCGGCTTGAACTTCTTTCTCGTGCATGAGACGCACCGTCTCAAGCTGCTGCTGCGCGAGTTTGTCTTCTAGAAGTGAGACTTTGTGCTTCTTCCGCTCCAACTTGTCCTCGACGCTGTTTCACATGACAAACTTTAGTCGTTAGCATATAGAAATAAAATGCCATATCTTTAGTAACTCGAGTGGAGCTCTCTATGTATTCTTACACGCGCATTTTGTCGATCTCGGTGTACAGTGAGTTGATCTCGTCGGCTTGCGAGTGAATCGTGATGGTCTTCGAGTTCAGTTCGACTTGCAAGCGCTCCATCTCTTCCTGCAGTACAGGATCTGCAGAATTAAAGTACCCAATCATTTAGTAGTACGTCAACAACCTGCTAAACGCGCTTACGGACCTTGCGGCGGCACGCTGAAGTCGCCATTGCCCTCGGGGAACTGATCTTCGTCACCTTGGCTCTTCTCGTCATCCTCTTCTTTTTCTTTGTTGCTCGAAACAGCCTCGCTCGCGTCGCGTTTGGCCTGCCGCAGGTTTCCCAGTACGCGCTTGTACTTTTCATTCAGCTGGTCGATTTCCTGCTCGAGCTCCTCGCGAGTCTTTGGGCGGAAGCGCAATGGTCCACCGACAGTCTTTTTGATCACAAAATCGTTGACGAGCGCGCGCGAGTCCTTGAATTCGGGCAGCTTCTCCGCAAGCGTCTGCTTGAGCACGTCGATTGCGAGCTCTTGTTCTCGCATACTCTTGCGCAGGCCCTGGATGAGCGCCGAGCGGCGGTGCTCCTTGTCCTGCGCTCTCAGCGCCTGGAGCTGCTCCTGCAGCTGATTGATCGACTTCATCAGCGCGCGCACTTTCTGCTCGTGGATGGTCTTGATCGCCTTCATCTTCGCTGCAGTCACCAGCAATATATTCGTTAGTATGCTGATAAACACGCGAGTACAAGCTGGTAATGGGCAGCGTACCTTCAATGATCGGATGGGCAGCGCTCTGCGTCGCCTCGTGTGCCACGCCATTCGTCACGAGCAGCGCGCGCAGCTCCCTCTCACGCTTCTCCTGCTGGGCGATCGTCGTCTGTGCCGCTTTTAGCGCGTCCTGCAGTAACCAAAGCACCATTAAGACTGCTTGTTAGCCACACATACGAGCGACTGCAAGGCATTGTTTTCCACGTACGTACTTCTGTTGCTCGCAGGCGATCGGAGACCCTGTCGCCACCAACACAACCAGCCACAGATGAGGCATCACACACAGTACAACAGTAGCCCTATCTTGATGCATACGTACGCAGAGCGAGGCGTCTTCTTGGCCTCAGCGCGGCCCATGCTGCTCATGCTCATGGCTCACTGAAAGGTCGTCTTTGGAGCTCTTCGATCTTGAATCTGTGACATGTGAGCTCTACTATTTTGTATAGCGTTGAACCTTTCCGATACATGTCCTATTGTTAATTTCGTTCAATATTGGATTTTAGCTGAAAGAAGAGAAGAAGAGAAAGAAGATGGCGGACGCGGGCGCGTTCCCGGCCGAGTTCCGCAAGCTCGAGGAGGACTTCGTGGACAGCAAGATGGCGATCAACAACAGCGTCAACGACATCTTGCACAACCAAGGCACGCTCTCTGTCTCCCTCTCTCTGTCTCTCTGGGGTCTCATAACAGGACGCTAACCAAGACAGAGCTCTTGCTGGCGCTATAATCTTTACTTGTGTTAGTGGCGTCGTCGACGGCGACGCAGATCGTCCAGGCAAGCGTGGTAGAGGCGCAGCGCTGCGTACGTGGCGCACGTGTGGTGTGTGTGGTGTGGTGGTGGTGTACTTACTAATTGTGCGTTTGTGTTTGTGAATAGATCAAGATGATGAGCATTGAAGTGCGCGGCAAGCCGCCGACGCTGCGCAAAGCCATGCAAGCAAAGGTGTGAACTACTGAATCGTACTTTGTGCTAGTGCATGTAGATTGTACTGAATCTAATGACTGTTGACGGTGAGCAGATCAACCTGTATCGCGACGAGCTCCAGGGGCTGCAGCGAGACCTCGAGCGCGCCCAGTTGATGGCTCGCGAGGCGAAGACCAAGCCGCGAACCCCCATAGGAAACGACGTGAGCTGTGTATACTACTGAGCATGCTCATGTGTGCGCTGGCGACTAACACTTGATGTGCATATGCGGCCGTGAAGAACACACACTACCAGCGCATCACAGACAACACAGATCGCCTTTTGCGGTAAAACTTACAATGCCGCCATCACGCACGCGTCTTGCCATCTTTTATTTACGAGCGTTTTTGCTTTCGTTCAATATGTAGATCCTCCAAGACGCTCGAGAGCTCGCAGCGCATTGTTGCAGAGACGGAGGAGATCGGCATTGCGGTACTTGACACGCTCGCGCAGCAGCGAGAGACCTTGCTCTCATCACACAACAAGGTTCGTGTTTGCAGCATACTATCACATAAACACTGTGGTACTGAAATAGGTGTTGACTTCATTCTCAATGCGCAATCCTATGCAGGTGCGCGAGACGCGAGAGATCACGACCGACGCACGGCGCGTGCTGCAGCGCATGACGCGGCGAATTATCACCAACAGGATCGTGCTCTACACTGTCATTGCGGTGCTGATCATCGCGATTTGCCTGGTGATCTACCATGACTTTATCAAAGCGAAGTCGAGTGTTTCGAGCTTCTTCGGCTGACTGCCTACTTGAACGATTCTGTGTAACAAATTTTAATGGGATTTACTTTCTGACAAGCAGCTTACTTCTCAACATTGTCGGTGGTCCGGATATTGGGTCAACAACCGCCACGCGCACAATCGGAATCCAGCCAGCCTTGCATGTGACAGTTAACGATTTTGTTGTGCGATGCCGGCAGGTTAAATCATTTTCCAAAACTTGAGCTGCGAGGGAGACAAGAAAGAGGCTGCAGATATGCAGGTGAGCACTAAAGGCGCCATGAAGTTCCACTCTAAGCCATCGGCGTCGTATCGGTTCAAGATTATGGCAAACGGGGACTACATCAAGCTTTGGCTCGAAGATCACGCCAGCAAATTTCAGTGGAAAGTGACTGACGCGTGGGACTCTGACGGTTGCCCCTTATCACGATGCGAATTCCTTCCTGTTGTATCATGTGTGCAGGGAATCGAGTGAGCTTGGCCTGAGCGACCTGTCCCTCTTCAGTCCAAGTGCTGTGGTGATTTCGATCGCGCATTATATTTCGATACGACGACCACACGAATATACCTGTTCTGCTACTTCGAAATATTCACTACGAGTGCTGAAAAGTGCTGTGGTGAAATGTGAATGTTACAGTTGTTTCAGTGCTGCCTTGAAGGCAGGTCGACACCTCGCGAATCGAGCGATTTCCAGCGTGATCTTATCGATTGTTTTAATGATGGCTCGCATTGACTAGAGCTTACTGGAGCTTTGAAGGCCGGCTCGATTGTGCGGACCCCCAAGTTCCGCATTCATCTGCAGCAGATTCCGCTCGAGCCTATCCAGATTGCTGAAGCGAAACTACGCGATCAAGAGGAGGGGCTCGCGTCTTTACGCTATTCACTCAAGACCACGAAACAAGAGCTTAAGCGCATCGAGACTGAGAAAGAGAACGCCAAGCTTTTCTTTCTCAAGTACAGCGACTCAGAGGGCAAAGCGAACGACGTGCTGCACTGGAAATTGTGCGAGTACGACATGGATAGCATTCTTTTGTCATCCATCCGAATGGAAGAATCCAGTTTCATTTCACCGGGGCCAATAAGCTCGTGCTACTCATTCGCCATCCGCGACAAAGCGATACAGATAACCATCTCTTCGTCGCGAGGCTGTACCGAGCCCATGAAGTCTCCAAGAAAGGGTGGAGGGTGATCAACGACTCCCCTAACTAACTCCCACCTCGCGTGTATGATTTCGACAACTTCTGGTGACGAGCTGTCTGTGTGGAGCAACGTGAACTCAAAATTTTATCTAGAGGGGACACTGTCAATTATTCCACTGGGATAAATGCTCGAGCCGACAAGGCTGCGCTGCTGGTCTGCAACGAAGGAGCCACTGATCAATCGCTCAGTTTGTTTATACGTACGTGAATATTTACTCGCATTTCTCTCTTGAACTTGTCAATGTGTGCTGACAGCCGACTAACACACACAACGGTTTGGATCAGAGTCAAAAGATTTCAGCACCCAACTGATGGAACCTTGTTAGCGCTTCTCACAGTTTGCAGACTTCGGATAACTTCGCGATACCGAGTGCGGCAGATATACAAGCAGCATCATTCCAGAAAACACTACGCGAGTGAACCTTGGACGAGATGAAGCTGTGCTATGAAGGCCCCGTAGCATTCCCATCGAAGCCATCGACTTTGCATCGCTACAAGATTCTGTCAGATGGAGTTCGCATCAAGTTCTGGCTCGAGGATCGCGCTTCTAAGCACCAATGGTAGGCGGATGTCTGTCAATTTTGCTTCTATGGTGATGATGCTGACCTTAATTTTACAATGTCATGCTTTACGGATGTTGTGGCAGGGAATCAAAGGAGCTGGGACCGAGTGACCTGCCTCTACATGGCGCAATCGCTCTCACCGTGTCTTGTGCTGATTACATCTCGGTAAGTGGTGGCTACAACGAGATTTCAGCTCATCCACAGAGCTCTAACAACATGAACAATGCTATGCGTTCTATAGATTTTCCAGAACTGCCTGGAAGAAGCGCCTGGTTGTGATATACCTAGTGGTTGTCAGCGGGATCTCGTTACGAGCACCGACTGCGATCCGCTCCGACTGGAATTTGTGATCACTCTGAAGGCGGGCTTTATCGTGTGGACGCTCAACGTTTGTGTTGAGTTGGTGCCAATCGCACTGGAGCCAATTCAAATCGCCGAAGCAAAGCTCCTGGATCGAGAAGCAGAACTCGTTTTGCTACGTAAAGCATTTGAAAGCACGAAGGAAGATCTGGAGCGAGTTCGAGTCGGTAAAACGAGTTTAAGGCCGCTCTTCCTCGAGTGCTGTGACTCAAAGCGCAACCCAAACAACGGGCTTCATTGGGAAACAAGTGATTACGACATGAAGAGCAACGACTTCACTGTCTACGCCAATGGAGTGATCCGATTCCGCTTGGCACAGAGTTACAAACTCAAGTTGACGATACGGCATCCATACCAGAAATTCAGATCCAGCGTCTTTGTCGTAATAATCGAGCGAGCAAAAGGAGGTCCAAGACAACGTTGGGAGGTCCCTGTCGACGGCACCAGCTCTCACCTTTCCTGCAAGATCTCAACAACCGCAGGTGGAGAATTGTTTGTGTGGAGTCGCGTCACCACTGAGGTTCATCCTGAATCCACACTGATGATTATTCCATTCGACTGAAGGACGAAGCGCACATCAAGTCGACAGGAATCAAGTTGCGCCAGAGATACATGCATACGTAATATTTTGAATGATCGTCAACCAGCATTCTATTTGCATCTATCTGCAGTAGGCAGTGACTTGAGCGGCAGTTGGTCAAACCAGCAATCACGTTGACGGTTCTAGACTCCTGCAATCGCGCAAACCATCCATCCGTTTGGATCACTTTGCTTTTGCGCCGACGCACACCAGCAACGATGAAGACCCGCGCTGAAGGTGTCGTGGCGTTTCCGTCAAAGCCAGCTTCGTCGTTTCGCTATCGGATCTCATCAGATGCAGACTCGCTCAATTTCTGGATCGAAGACCGCGAGAGCAAACACCAGTGGTAAGGCAACAGCGTGTTTACTAATGGATTTTCTCTAACCGTGGTTTGCTGCTTGTCTGTGCAGGGAATCTGAGAAACTGGGCGCGAAGGAGCTTCCGCTATTCGACACCAAAGCTCTCGCGATCTCGATTGCAGACTACACAGTGGTACGCCTGGCTAATTACCTCCTGCTGATAGAAACATAAACGCTGTTGCTAACCAACATGTTGATAATCTGTAGATCTTTAGGAGCTGTTTCGAAAACTCGTCTGATGAAGGAAACACGAAGGATCTCGTGCAGGATGCTGTCGGTGAGTCGCTTCGACTGGAGCTCACGCTTCCTCTGAAAGCTTTTTCTATAGTCTGGGCACCAAAGTTCCTGATCGATATGAAGCCGATAGCTCTGGAGCTCATCTAAATAGCTGAAGCAAAGCTTCGCGATCGCGACGTGCAGCTTGTAGCTCTGCAAAAGGCTCTCGGCTCTGCGATCAAGGAAATTGAGCGACTTCGAGTCACGAAGGACAAACCGACGCCGCTCTTTCTGGAGTACGCTGGAGAGGATGATACGGGTTGGAGCATTCTTTGCTGGCGGGACTGTGGCGAAACTGGGACGAGGAAGAGCCAGTTTTTCAAGCGGACCGACGGGCGGATTCGGTTTCTTCTCACTGGAACATACAAAATCAAGCTGCTCATATGGCTCTCCCACAAAAGCAGTGGCTACGTCGTCAAGCATTACCGAGTACCGGGCTTTCTGAAGCAGACTTGGCCGCTCGTATGCCACGATACGAAGTCAAGCCTTACTTGCGTGATTACAGCTAAGGCAGGTGACGAAGTGTGTGTTTGGAGAAATTCTACGAGGGAGGAAATTTCGGACTCGACGTTGACAATTATCCCACTGGACTGAGTGTAATAACTTGGTCGTCGGAGCGATTTTGTAGTCAGCTCTTCGTGTGCTACATGTTTACTGCTTGTTTTATTCGACAGCTGTTCGTGAAAGCCAAACATTGAAAGCTACCAAGGTGCCATAACAAAACCTCAAACAAAGGGCATGATAACCAGTCAATGGAAGGCGAGTTAGCGACATTCAATACTTGTGCTCTGACGATGTCTCTAGAAGGATATATTCTGGTAAGCGACAACGCGCACCGCCAAACCCTCGTATTTTTTTTAAAGCAAATGCCTAATTTACCACATGATTGCTCCGTATCCAGGTCTCCCAGAGCTGTCTGGAGTCTGTCGCGTGCGACGACAGCAGCGATTGCGTTCAAAACCTTGTCCACGGACAAGACGATGTCAGTTCACTCCACTTGGTCTTCACGATGAACCTGAAAATGTTCTCCATCATCTGACGCCCGAAACTCTGCATTCCGATGAAGCCAATTCCAAATCGCGGAATCGAAACTTCGGGACCAAGAGCAAGAAATCGGCGACCTGCGGCGCAAAATGTAGGCGTCTGAGGATGTATTGGACAAACTTCGGCGGCGAAATCGAAATTCCGCAGCCTTTGTACCTCGAGGGAGAAATCCTCTGCCCAGGCACCTGATGGCACATTGATTCGCCGGAAGCGGTGCGAGCACGATGTCAAGAACAAGCAACTCGGTACGTCCTTTGACGAAACGATAAAGTTTTAAACCGACAGGTGCTGCCTGCGGCTTTCGGCCATCGAATGGCGCAAAAATGCGTGGGTTTTTGAGATTATTTGGCGTGGAACGGGTGGTGAGTCTCAAAAGTGGCCATTTGAGTTCGTTGACGATAAGCAAGTATCTGGTGCATGCCTCCTCACAGCCTCAAACGGAGACAAACTCTCCGTACGAACCAAGAACAGCACGTATATTTGTGATGAAACGACACTGATGATTGTTCCAGTTCAGTAACTTCACGAGGCGAGCAAATCTCTTTATAATATACATATCATGCATCATTCTCGCAAACAAGAAGCCCTGGTAGGTTTTGAATAATAAAGGCTGACCTCGTTCCACCAGCTTCTCGTAGCCGACTGGAAGCAGAGAGCAAAATAGTGAAGATGTTCTCTCGTTACCTCGTGATTCGCTTCACTTGTATTTCAATTTCTGAGGAGAGTACTGGAATAACTTTGGCCTCTTGACCATTTCATGAAGCCGAATCCCGTTGGAGCTCATCCAGATAGCTGAAGCAAAAATGTTGAGACCGCGGTGCGTGACTTGAAGCTCTACAAAAGACCCCGAGCTCTGCGACAACGATACTCAAGCGACTTCGAGTCACAAAATGCATGCCAACGTCGCTCTTTCTGGAATACACTGGGGAAATGCGCGGGGCCACTGGTCGTCGTAGGTGACTTTGCTATTAGCCTTCGTGCCTTAAATTTAAAAAAAACAGATATTAGCTTGCGTTGCCTTGACAGCGAGAAATCACTGGCGCACAACCAAGTTGAAGAATACCGATTGTAGACATTCCGAGATATTCAAAGTAAATCTTGATCCTGAGACGGACCAAACGTTGCATCAACCTATGCATAGGCAGCTAAAGCGGAAACATCACCAGTATTGCGTGAGGAAGAATGTCTTTGCCGCCAAGCGTCCACACCAACAGTTTATCACCAGGTCCAGTGGAACACACGCCCGAGTGGATTGACATGGTGCCAAAGTTGCGAATGCACCACGTCTGCCTTGTTGCGCCACTCTTCTCGCAGTGCGTTAGAGTGAAGATGCTGCCATTCGAGGTCTGCTGGCAATGCTCGATCTGCAAAAATACTCCCAACGACCCTGATACGAGAATTTGTATCGCTCGGCGCGGCTGAAGGTTAACTCGACCGCTTTCATCATCGCCATCAATGACTTTCCAGCCGAGTTGAAAAGATTTATCCAGCTTGCAGGTTACCCCATCGCACTCCAGGATGAGCGGCTTGGTACTTGGCATAGCTCCTCGTGCTCTGGTCAGCTCGTCTTTCATCGCCAGGAGGGCGATTTTCAGATTGGCGTTCGCTTCCTTCTCATCTCGGAGCTGCGCCTCGGCGATCTGGATTGGCTCGAGATCGATGGGCTGCAACCCAAAGCCAAACACTGGCGTCCAGACCACCAAATACACTTTGAGTGATATCGTGAACTCCAGTCGGAGTGAGTCGTCGCCATCGCTGCCTGGGAGGAGGTCACATTTGCAATCACTGGAGGCATCACAGGAGGCCACTTCAAGGCAATTCTAAAAAATCTGTAGCATATTGGACGTACAGTTAATGTTTGATTACATAATGAATGCCTTCGACAAGGACACTCGACGAGCTGGCTTACCGTGATGTAGTCGTCCAGCGACGCAACGTAGCTTCGTCCACTAAGCGTTGAATCGTCTTGCATATTCTGCGCACTCGGCTGCCTGCAAGTCATCAAGCACTGTTAGTGTCATTTTTCGCCAACTTCTTACAACCACGAGAATTTTCGTACCATTGGAGCTTACTCGTGCGATCTTCGGGCCAAAACTGGATGCAATCGTCGTTCCGAACGATCTTGTAGCGGTACGAGGTCGAGGATTTCGATGGGGATATCACCATGCCTTGAAAGTGGGTCTCCATGGTGTTGTTTGGTTGGTTGAGTGCTTTTTTCATAAGTGAAATGGTCGAAGCCAGCAGTTTTCCAAACAATTCGACTTGACCTGCCAACGTGACTGCACCACATCCAAGCTTTGTGGCACGGGGTTTCCGAGAAATACGCTCGTTTCAAGCTATCAAAGTCTCTGCAAGGATTTCTCTCGGATTTTTGACCTGAAGCCCAACATTCCCGACATTTTCCACCAACCAAACTTTACTTAGGTACATACAATACTTCAGGCCTCTCATGCGCTAACCACGAGCACAATTCTTGTAGCTTGAGACCTCAGTTACAGCGAAACTAATCCTTCATTGTGATGTTTTGCCACTCATTACTCACAAACAACGTTCATCAATACGAGTCTGTAACGCACGACACCGCCAACAACGAGTTACATATAGCGACTAGATGACGAGGCAGTCGTGTGGAAGCTGCTGTTACTACTGCTCGTGGTGCTGCGTAAGCGCATGAGATCGAGCGGGTCGTGCGCGTCGTCGATCTCGTCAATTGCCACCGTGAGCGCGTTCGTTTCAAACGCTCGGAGGGCGCAGCGTGTGCAGAACGTGAGCTTGATCTGGCTGATGTCGCCGTCTTGACTGTGACGCTTCGAGGCCGAGACGTAGCTCAGCTTCTTCACAACGCAGCACTTGCTGCAGATGGACTCGAGGCACGTCGTACAGCTCTTCCGGGAGCCGAACGCTGAGGTGCGGCTCTGGAGACAGACTTGGCAGGCCGACGTTGGTCGCTTTGGACCACCTCTGGACTGGCTTGACTGGCTCGTCGACATCTCGGCCTGGAACGTTCGGGCCTTGGCAGACCGCAGCAGCCACGTAAGCTTCTTCATCTGGGCGACGTGGATGTTGGTCGAGACGGACACGAGCGACTCGGCCGTCGAGATCACGCAAAGGCTCGGGTGGACGCCGCCCAGCGGGTTGAGCATCCCACGCATGAACACTTCGACGCTGGCGGGCGTCTTTTGTCGGTAGACGTAGCAGAACGACACATTGGCACGCACAAGCTCGTACTCCATGAGCGCACGCACCTCAGGCAGCTCGACCGAGTGCAGCAGCTGGTACCCGATGCGCTCGCCCGCATCAGTAAACGCGATGCCGGTGGACTCGAGGTAAACGACGTCGCGCATGCGCACGATACCCGTCATTAGCAGCGGGTTGCGCTTGACACACCAGCGCAGTGTGAGCGACCGCAGCGGGTCGTTGCGGCTTGGCTCAATGAGCGTGGCGAGCACCGAGCCGTCGAGGAAGCCGTCGTCGTTGTAGCTCGACTTGATGCGCATGGCCTCGGTCGTGTGGTTCAAGACGCCAAACATGACGTCGTCGAGGTCGCCGAGCATCGTGCCGACGCCCATGAGCTGCGGCGCGACCTTCTCTTCCGCCTGAGGAGCAGCAGGTGGCTGAGGCGATGACTTCTTTACGCTCGAGCGCTCCTTGAAGACGCGGATGTCATCTTTCTGGCGCACGCGCTTCCAGCGGGTCTCGTCCACAATACCACGACTCTCGACCGCGTGTTCGTGGTAGAGCTTGAGCGTGTTCTTGACGAGCTGCGCCGAGACGGCCTCGAGCGACGCGACGTCTTTTGGCGCGAGCGCGAGCTTGGGGAACGTATCCGCCGGCAGCGGGAATTTGACCATCGGGATTGAGACCTCGCGAGGGTTGAAAGATGGCGGGTGGCGGTCTGAAGGTGGAGTGACTTGACTGAGCTTGTGAGGTAAGACGAGTGTCCGCCATCACACGACACCACGATCTCTCTGTCGCTGTCGCCATGAGCACTGGAGCAGGATGAGAAGATTTGAGAAGTCACGCCACTCCAATTTTATCAGGTTAACTCCAGCTTCTGGCCTACTGTACTCTGGAAATAACCGGTCCTCTCGAAAACAGTTGGTGCACTACACTCCCACGTAAACAAGGTATAACAATATCGGGGCTATTTAAACGGATGTTGGAAGAAACAAATGCCATTTAAACGGATGTTTTGCATAATTCAGGCTTTGCGGCGGAATAAATAAATAATTACGCGTAGCGGCTGGAGTAGCTCGCCAAAGTTGATCGCCGAGCTTCGCTCGTCGAAGGCTAATGGTAGACACTTGAATGGCGCCCTGTATTAATGCAGCTGGATGTGTAGCTGCCATGGCAAGCTGAAGTAAATGCCATCCAGCATGTTTCTCTTGTTGCTAAATATAATATTATGTGTACAGGTGTCCGAGATGTACACAGTAGAACCTCCCCATATGGATCAACTGGATATGCACAATGGCACTTAGCATAGCCATCTGGATTCCCCCGACCTTGTTCCCGACTCATTCCTAATGTTTTGTTGGGGAGCTATCCATAGCACCCCTACATGCATTAGCATAGCCGTATGAGTGAGATGTACAAATCGAAATGAAGGTGATATGCAAAAGTCTATATGTTTGAGGACGTAGTTATAGCTAGCGTTATATAGCACGTTAAAAGCCTCACATGTTGGACAAGAAGGCATATTACAACCATAGGAAATCTCTACATGCCAGCAAATTAATGCACGAGATGTTCCAAGGTCTATGCCACGTGTTGTTCTGCATGAATCGTCATGCAGGCATATTGATGCCTGCTATGATTAGTAAAAGCAATGAGAGTAAGAACGCATACTGCAAGGACCCATAACAATTTATCTGAATGTTCTTGTTGATGAAAGGATATTTCAGCTACACATGGTGGCCGGTAAACTCGCATTGTAGTTGTTTTATTGCTGGGTCAACCAGCAAGAACAGGATGTTTTCTAGCCCAGATAGCATTTATACTACGTTTTTGTGTGCTCTGGGGAGTATCCATTATGGATTCTCCTTTTTCCGGCAGACAAGAAGAATGTGTATTTATATGATAGGAGGAGTTTCGTCGTAGAGAGCCACAGGGCGCACGACTCCTCATTTTGGTTTTCCCGCTCGCCGTTAACCCGCCTCGCCACGCCCTCGAATACTGGCAGGCGAATCGTCAACAAGACTTGCCCCACAAAGATTTGTTGCTGCCTTGGAAATGAAAAATACTACGTTTTGTGTAGGGTCGATTTGCTAGCAAATCAAAAGCACATGCATAATTGCCCTGGGGTTGCGGTTATTCGTCCTCCCGTTGCTACCCATATGTGGAGGTTCTACTGCCTTTGTTGACCTGTCCTACCGAAGTGCTTGCTGATGCACCTTGAAGGCTATGTATCCTTTGCACGTCGATAGGACCGGCAGACAGCTGAAATCTCGGATGGTGTCGCAAGGTGCACCGGGAGTGTACGTCGAACATGAATGAACTCGAATGCGATTGCGATTCACGACTGTGACTCACGCTCGCTTCTTCATTCGAGTGCAGCAAATCCGTAGAAAGCTTACTGTTAGTATCGCTCGCGAGTAGGAATAACTGTTTGATGGTTGCAGTCTCACGATATGATCCAGCATATCGCGGATATTACCCAGTAAATCACGGTATTATCCAGAAATTCGCGGAATACTGTACTTCAGTGAAATGATATTGCACTATAACTGTCCTCTGTATCCTCCTCCAAAATCTACAGTACTGTACCAAAGACACCACGCGAGGTTGCTTCAAGGCACTCCTAATAATTTTGCAGGACATTTTTTAGAAAGTGGAACTTCGCTATTCAATATCCAATGCCAGTCTTGCATATATGAGGAAGAAAGCACTTGCAAATTGTAGGGAGCAGTACGTGTTACCTCCAGCGTCAGAGCAAAGTTTCGTGCGATCCAAACCTGACGCTGACGTCTTTTCAACAAAGAATGGCTAGCAACATGATATTATGCGTCTGAGGTGTCAACCTCTCAATATCTATGCTACTGGCAGTTCGCAACAGTACTAAAAGCTGGCAATATATATTCCTCAGTAGTAACCATGATACGTAGATTGGTTCGGATAACTCTATCCCTCCGATCTCTTACGAACATTAGAGAAACATAATATTTTCTCAACGCGGGGCAATGAGTAGTGGTGCCTGTGGACGAACGTCCTCCTTTCGAAGAGTTTGCGCAAACAGCTGGTCGTCTGGCTCAGTCGATATTTCCGTCGCTAGCAGAGGTCGTTTTCCGTAGTAGTCAATCTCCCATGTCTTCTTCACCGTGCTGTCAGTTCGGAGTTGACCCAGCGCGAACACGGGCTCGTCAGTGCTCTGTTGATCGTGCTCAATGACCAAGAGGAGCGAGGAGCTGTCTGCAGTGAGGCCCTTGATCTCACGTTCAGACTGACCGTCGAAGGTCTTGCTTGCATCGTTATCATCGCTTTGTTACCACGAGATAACTTTGAACCCCACTAAGGAGTACGTTGTGCCATTGCATCGCAGATCAAGTGGCTTCGACGATTCAAGTTGGGCGCGGGCTCCCTTCAACTCCGCGTCTCAACTTTCGAGTGTCGCTTTCAAGCGAGCGAGCTCCTCTTCTTGATCATAAAGCTTCGCCTTTGCGATCTGGATCGGCTCGAGGTGGATCGACTTCATTTCGAAGCTAAGTGTTGGCGTCCACACTACAGAGAACACTCTAAGCATCATCGTGAACTTGAGTCCAAGCGAGATTTCGCCATCGCCGTCGCTGACTGGAATGAGATCGCGTCTGCAGTCACTGGATGCATCATGCGAGGCTACTTCGAGGCAATTCTGGAAAATCTGTTCGACATGAGACAGTATAATGGCCATCGAGACGTTCCTTCCCCTATTGCGTCAGACAACCAACAGTCTTCGCTTTGCTGTACCAATATGAAATCATTCAGCGAATCGGCAAAACCTCGAGTGTTGATCGCGACGAAGTCGTGCAAGCCCCCGGCCCTCGATTCCCTGCCGATCAGCGAGTTACATTCACGCGGTTTGTTCACAAACAAGCGTACCGAAAGTGTTTGTTTTAAGCATGAACTTACCACTGATGTTTGCTTATGCGATCTTCAAGCCAGAACCACACATGATATCCGTGGCGATGGATCTTGCGACGGTACAGCGCTGACCCTTGGGCAAGAACGACGCCATGCCTTTGTAGCACACTTCCATGCCTCTTTCCCACTAATGGTTAAAAAAAATCGAGAAGCGTCGACGATAACGAGGTTGGTCATGGCTAGCGCATTCGGTTCCCTGAAAGTACGATACAAACAGACAGACACGCTGTCCTCTTGTTTCCCCTTCAGAGCTTCATCCAAACGCGCCTGCAGTGGCTTTACCACTTGAGCATAGTCCACGATACCATCTCAGAGCCAATTCGTCGTGCATACGAACTGCTACAGTGCGGCCGCCGTCGGCGAGTACGGTACATTCTGTAAAACCGCAATCCGCTTCACATCGTGGCCCACGCCACGCTCGCTGATGATTCTCCTACACCTCTTGATCTTGATCAGAGAGAGCTTGCTCTTCTTCGAGTTTAGCTTGAGGCCATACTCGTTTAGAAGGAACACACGTCCGCTTCATCACGCCCATCAGCTCTTCCACGCTATCAGCAAACATCAAAAGGTCGTCTATCCGGACGAGCTCGTTCTTGTTCAGCAGCTCGGCTAGGACGCGCTCGACCGACGCTTGGAAATGGAGAGTTGCATCAGCACAGCCTTGCGGTACTCGTGTCGAGGTGTATATCTTCCGATCTGTCATGTAACTCAGCACCTTCCGGCTGGCCATAGCCAATGGCAGTTGCCAAAAACCTTTCAGGAAGTCGAAGATGGCATAGTACTTCCTTCCTTGACAGTGCTTGAGCGCCACGTGCAAGTTTGGCTTCAGACCAACGATGACGTCCATCATGGCATTCACCGGTCTTTAATCACTCGTTTGGTGGATACTTGTTGTTCTGCGCCTTCATCACGGGCACAGCAGGGCAAACCAGCGGCTTTTTGGGCTCTCGTACACCCAACCAAGCTTCACAAGTTTGCTGTTGAGGTTCTCCATAAACCGCGGCTTCTCTGGGCTGTTCGTCTGCGCAGCACTTATATGGAGTCGCTCTAGTCTTCAACCGTAGCTCCAATGGGTCCACATGCGCTAGTGGGTCATTACAAAGCGTTACACACCATGGTTCATAAATGATCACGAGTGTCTTCAACTTATCTTTGCTCTTCACAGGGAAACCACGCTCCAAGCATGATTGATGAGATCATCGACCACCTTCGTCAGGTTCACGTCCACGCGCATTGGCTCTGGTGCTTCATTGGCGGGACTGGATCCTCATCGCTATCTTTAGCATGGGCCGCCAGCATTTCGTGTTGGCGCTCCACATCAATCCCCAGATTTGCAAGCAAGCCATTGCCGACGATGAGTTCGTCTTCGCCGTCCTCAATCACGAGACAGAGTTTCTTGTCTTGGCACTGCACGGGGCCCGCGGTGCAATGCAGCGTGATATACAACCCCACAGTCGTTCTCAGCTCTATACTGCCGCTAACAGTGCTCGTGATCACGGGTTGGTCCAGTGCAAACTCATGCACGCTCTTGTCCTGTGCCTTGACCGCATCCAGGTGCTCTTGTAGGTGAGGTTTACGTCTACTTCACTGTCCACACAGTACGGCACCGACACAACGTCATTCAAATACGCTTGAAGAGTAGCACCGCGAGCAGCCCCAGGATGGCCGACTCGCTTCGCCTTCGGCGCCTTGCCCTTCTTACCGCCTCGTAACACCGCCGCATGCTGCTTCAGTAGCTGGATTTTCTCATCCTTGCTCGCATCAAGACAGTCGCTCACCAAGTGGGCATTGCTACACTTCAAGCAGCTCCGCGGATCTTTGGCCAGGCCACCGTCGGATTGCTTGCTGCTGTCACTGCGTCACTTGCTGCTGGCGCTATCGTCCTTCCGAATCTTGCCCTGCGCTGCTTTCAGTTTTTTCCTTCTTGATGGGCGATGGCGGTGCGTTGTGACCCAGTGACCGCTTCTTTTGCTCAGCTTGCTGCTTCATCTGATTAAAAATTTTGCTCTGCTCCAGAGCCAACTCCATGGTCAACTCGAAGAGCTTCACCTCGCAAGCCTTGCTCTCCTGGTCTTGGTAATGCTGGTGAGTCTTGATCGCGTTCCGTAGCTGTGCTGGCTTAATCGACTGTATCAGCACGCGGCACTTCTCCTTCATGCCAGACTCGCCATCAAATACCTTCATCAACCCATTCTCTCGTATGATCTTGTCGCACAACTTGAAGTACTTGAGCACGCGAGCGCTCACGTCACTTTCCTTCAGGTCGACCTTGAGACGGGCCCAAAGAGCCTGTCAATGTCCGACAGTGTGCTATTCCTGACACTGCGGATGATGAGCTCCCGTCGCAGGCGCGCATCCTCAATTGCGCTCGTCGCAGTCTTCCATTTCAACCGGCAACAAATCTAGAGCAGGTCGATGTCCATGGTGCTCTCTACAGAGACCATGATGCGCGCTGGATCTTCGCCAGCCCCTGCCCAACGTGTGTTCACCAACGTCTCGTATTCTGCCCGCAGACTGCTCCACTTAACGAGCACGTCGTGTGAGATGTCTTCAATGCGCGGCGGATAGAGAGGCGTGAAAAGTGCTGCTGCTGGGAGAGACCACGCTGGCGTCGTCGCCCTGCAAGCCACTGCCGCGCTTGATCTTGCTTGCGCTTCTTTTGCATTTTCGCCTTTTTTGCTAGCGCTCCCCAGCACGCAAACTCTTCTTCTTGGTCCATGGTTTTGTGCCCAGTCGCTTCATTCGCAACCACTAAAGTTAACTTTGTGGTGCGTTGGAGCCACAAAGCTAGGACTGCAACTTAAGATCTTGGGAGCTGGAACTACCGCAAATGCTCACGTGTATTCGCTTTCTTGGGCGCAAGATCACAGCTGAACATGCAAAGCAAACAGCTCACATGCATATCTCATTCTCCGCTACTAATCCTTCTACCTGCTCGCTCAGGTCCCAGTCCCACGAGCAACGACCTGACCCAGGGAGCAACGTGTCTGGGAAGAGACTAGAAGTTGCCTGGTCCATATTTGCCACCCCAGCAAACCCCACAGATAGAAAGCTTAACTGGCAGACTTCGGATCTTTGGCTGGTTGGCAAATTTCAAATGATATGCGATTTTTTTCTTCTTCACCAACTGCCAGCTCCGAAGTAGCCCCCTCAGTTTAGAACGAGCACAGGGTCCTTCTAAAGCCAGACATCGATACCAAACATGATGGACATGCGCTTTGAAGGCTTCGTATTGCTTAAAGACTTTTCGAGAGAGACCCACAAGATTTACCAGCTTGAATAGATACGATTTGTGAAGATTAGAATCTAAATCCGACACAATAATGTCAAAAGGGAATCCTCCTATTTATAATAATGACTGCTCGGATAATACTCCATATATAAATATTGGTGTATTGACCACACAATTGTCCAGTCACGGTTCAGGACCGGTTCATAATGAACCGCAAGATACTTTTGGCTGTGTATGTCATAGCTATTTCAACAAGTCGGTGGTACTTGTCAACACTTTGACTCGACTCCACCACCATACATTTCTACGCAGACACTGGTCAGCTCTCACTTAACACCATAACAACCTAACTCCACTTTTGGGTTTTCCTTTCTTCCATCAACTCCTCTCGTGCTTCGCTCGCAGGGTATAATTTTAACAAGATTTGAGATTCCTAATTCCAATCAAATACTACTGTAAAGCGCGTGCCAGGTTGAGATTCGGAAGCCGGGCTGCTTCGTTTGTACTGGTAGACTACGTCTCAGTCGACCACTTTCCCATCTTTTTCATGTGCGTTGAGATGACACATAAGTACTCCGGTTTCGCTGACGAGATTGTATTTTTCGAGCTTGATACAAACCATTGTTAACCACGAGGGTACTGGCTCAACTACGAGCAAAGCGAGTCGTTCAAGTTAGTTATTTCAACTCATATACAGCAAAACAGAAAACAAACACACACTCGAGCCCACAATATCTTGCACAGCCGATTTTTCGTTCCAAGCATGCTCAACTTGCCAGCGAGACGTGCAATTCGTACATGTATGTAGCATGGGCTCTTACTAAACGTCAGCTAAACAACGGGTAGCTTCATCCACTCAGGTGACCACTTCGTATGAGAAAAAAACTACAGCTCAATTGAAGCTGCAGTCGGGAGGGACTATGAGACTTTTGGAGGCACTACCAGAACCTCCTCTCACTCGAGTTGGGCCAGCACTCTAATATCTGATGGATACTTGAGTGCTAGTCCAATTAGGATTTGCTCTCGAAATGGTTGTGTGGTCCGCTGTATGTGATCCATTGATGACGCCCACTGCTGACTACAGTTTTTCAGCACAGCACCGCGGCAAAAACAACAACAATACATGCGCGGCCGCACGTCCTGACTCTGCAGCCAGTGCGACTCCATCGCGATCTGTTACTGACTTGATTTCCTCTTTGTCATAACGTTAGGAAACTACAGTGTATCCTCCGCCACCACGCAATTTTTATCGAGTGATTGGACAAGTCGCACGCCAATTTTATAGAGAGGTGTGCGAGCCCAGCTGTCTTCAAGGTCCTGAATATTTTGGCATTAGGCTCAAAGGACGAAGTCCTTGCGTCAGGTTATACAGGACTGAAGTACAGTGTAGTGGTCAAGCATGAGCAGCAGCCACTGTTTACAGCTGCGAATGGATCTGTGTTCACACGCACAGGTCAAGTCATCAGCACCAACTGATCGGAGGTCGTTTACACGTAAAGTATCAGCAATCTCAACTGTCCGTTTAACCGAGTTTGAATTCTATGTAGCAACCGATATCGCATAATAGGACTTGGTGCTGGCTTTCCATCCCTAATTTGCAGCAAAATGGATACAAAAATCTGCTTATACGGTTTTTAAGAATGCCTGTTTAAACGACATCCTGTTTAAATCGTCTTGAAAACAGCGCGAATGCCATAATCGGGGGATACTTCTAGAGTCGAAAGTGACCATAATCGGGGGATACATCTGGGTAAAGGCCGTGACAGGCTCTTGTCCACCCACTCGCACAGCCGTTCAGCATGCAGTTGTTGAGCAGGTGCGATGCTGTCGTGTCCTCGTTACAGACAATGCGATCTCGCGCATCGGACCCGATCCGAAGAGAGACCCCTCATTCAGGTTTCCGCCACTCAGCCCAGACTCCAGGTCTCTCGCAAAGTCTCACAGGTCTCACGTGATCATGGTCAAGTTTCCGTTACCAGCGGACACGTTCCCCAGGCTCATACTCGCGCAGAAGGACATCGCGTCGCTCGAGGGCATCTCGGCGCAGCTCGTCGAGAACACGCTCGCGCAGTACCACGCGCACGCGGTCGAGTGCCGCGGCGTCGTGGACGAAAGCCGCTGGACCCGCGTGCGCCAGAAAGATGACATCCGCGTCTTCAAGGAGCGCAAGAGCGCCAGACGTGCGGCCCCACAGCAACCCGTCCAGCAAGGAGAGCCCAAGGTCGCACCGCAGGTCATGACTACCGGGACCATGCGCGGTGACCTGGACGACGTCATGTTCGGCGTCTTGAATCCATCGACCGAGGCCATGCGCATCAAGTCGCACTACGCAGACGAAGGGTTTGTCGACGGTTCGGTGCTCGCCACGCTCATCAAGCCAAGTCACTTGGACCCACTGCGTTCCCTCACGCTTCGCTGGTGTGTGAAGGGCAATCCAGTGCTCATCTCGGGCTTCATCCGCCTGCGAGACGTCGTGTACATCGAGTCGACGGGCATAGCGTTCACTGAGGCAGGTGAGCGCATCGGCTACCAGATCATGCACTCAGTTGAGATCCCAGAGGCGCGCTCGCTCATGGAGTACGATATCGTGCGCTCCAACGTGTCGTTCTGCTTCGTGTATCGCCAGAAGACGCCCGAGACAGTCGAAGTGTTCATGCGCGGGATGATCAACCCGCTGGGGGATATCCGTCCGAGTTTCTGTGTGATCTCGCTCGCCGAGGCGCTTGTGTCCGTCGCGACCAATATCCACGTCGCCCAGATGAAGAAGCTCACGTGGCTGCTGCGCACATCGCGGTCCAGGACGCTCTCGGCCGCAGCGAACACGAAAGGCTTGAAAAGTTCGGCGGCGGTCTGCAAAGTCTGCAATCAAGGTCGCAGCTTGATGATTAGCACGAAGCTCAAGAGCTGCGAGGCGTGCCTCGAGTCCGTTTGCGGCAAGTGCTGCATCACCAAGAAGCTGAGCTACATGACGGCGTCCAAGCGCAACCCTAAAGACACCGACGTGAGCCAGCTCAAGTTCACATTCTGCACGCGCTGCGCCCTCCGAGCTTACGAGACCAGCGCGATCACGGTCGCGATCGACGAGGTGGACGACCCGCACGACGCGGTGGACCTCATGCGCCTACGCAGCACGACAATCAGCAGCCGGCGCGACACGAACGCCTCGTCAGCGTCTAGTCTGTATTAGCCAGGTTCGCGGGTGGGTGGTGCCTGAAGCCTGGAGTCAAGGCTGCTTCGATGAAGCAAACAAAGAAGGTCTGTATGAGTGTGTAGGTAGTGTGTTATGGTGACGTGTATCTCGTGCGAGATATATAATACTGCGTGGCAAGATATAACAAGATGAACGGTTCTTGCGACAGCCACACAGCGGAGCATGTAATTCCATTATCAGCTTTGTGAGGGCAGTTGATCCTTGGAGCGACGCAAGCTTTCGTCGTCTGCGATTTTCCGCAGCAGATCCTCGACGCTCGTCAGCGTACGCTCGCTCACCTAGCAGATGCAGACACATACACGCACATTATACACACTAGTCATCAACATATCAACTCGGCGTACACCACGCAGATACAAGAGGGACAGTGACGCACTCGGGTAGTCATGCCTGTGCCGTCATCGCTACCGCTCATGGACGCGGCGTCTTCTGGACTTCCTACTTGAAAATGGACCAAGTTACATAGAGCATACTGAGGGGACGGAGGGGATGGGTTACAGCCCTCTCTATGCGCTGCGCGTCTCAACGTGCTGGGAAAAGACCTGGCGTGTATATGCTTATCCTGTTCAGAAAACCCAGTCGCTGGGCCCGCCTACGCAGATCACGTGGCGTCCCTTCCCTCTCTCGCTTCGCTCGGGGGCGCCGCTTCACTGGGCTCCCTCCCTTGTGTCTGTTTCGGCTACGCTCCCTACGTTTCTTCTCTCTCTCGTTTGCTCATGTTGATTGGTCGGTTTAGTGATTGATTAACCCTATCCCTAGTCCAGGAGAAAAACTGATTTGGCCCATTTCTAAGGTTCTCTCAGAGCGGGTTCTCGCTCTTTAAATTTATAGCGTACATATGATCAAAAACAACCTCTGAGCATTTACGCATTTGTGCAAGCCGCTTTGGGATTTTTCTCCTCTCACCTTGACCATAGATGTGCCCTCTCATAGCTATGGGAACTTCTCTATGGCTCTTGCAGCCGAGAAGATATGTAACCAAGTGCTTGGTTGATATTGGGAATTTCCCACCCTCGTGTATCAACTGAGCCCATGTGCAGTATATTACAGTATTGACCAACGAAGCTGCTGCGTCTAAGCTCATATAAAGTGATGGTAAACGTGTTTATCGTGTTTTGCTGTTTGTTATCTGAGCATTCTCTATGCTTTGTATTGGAGTTGATTATGTCGCATCCTTGGGTATAAAAGTCTCAATTAAGGCAGGTCAAGTCTTAATTAGACTTTTCGTCCACAGCTAAAATAGAGTTATACAGTCAAGCAAACTCTGTTTTAGAGGTCTAAAATAGACGACAAAATATCTGCAAAGCACAATACCTGTTATATAAAATAAATAGTTGTTCATAACCTCCTCTTATCTGCAATGTTACAATGTGGTCTGTGACGTGAGCATCGTACGACATCTGGATGAATGTCTTCTGAGGACAGACGAGCAACCGCCAGACAGACGGACAAAAAACGGTGCTCCGAAATTTAGGTTTTCAGAGGTTTGTGCACTATTGGATGTTCTCTTGAGTCCAAATTAGTAATTTGAATATTTGATCTCAAAATGTATGTATTTCAAAAGGTCGAGTTAGGGGAAGCCTCCACTGGTAGCCCCAGCCACAGTCAGACGGGCAACATTTGTAAACCTCTAAATTGAAAATTTGAGAATTGATGAGAATTCACTTTGGAAATAGTATTTATGAATACAAAAACACTTGCCCTTCTCCAATAACTCCAATAAATGACCAAATGCGAACATGCTGCTTATATATTCCTGTAGTATGAACTAAACTCTATGTCAGTTATTAAGTCACATAGTTTTCTACACTTTATTTTTGAGTGAGCAATCGGATTGAGCTGCGATCTTCAGAGGGCACGGGCTGGACACTATCTGATACACTGCAAGAAACCGCAATTCAAAA
>JAASFV010000165.1:0-34735 GCA_023334015.1 Globisporangium paddicum
AGCGAGCTGGCGCGCGCTTGGCAGATCGAGCGACAGCACTTCGACCGCAAACGAAGACGCGACTCGTTCGAGTACCCAGACCCGCCGCTCGAGGCGTCGTCAGACAAGGTGACGACGTCATATGAAGAAAGTATTTAGGAGCGCACAACACTGGAGAAAAAAAACTCTATCAGCTATTATTTCGAGGGTGCATAAGTGCATTGCACGACCAGGATCTTGTCCTCGAGCGTCCGGAATCCGATCTGCACGTTGTCGAAGCGGCAGAGGAAGAGCTGGTCTTCCGAGGCGTGGCCGCGTCCCTGATGCACGCTGCGGATGTCGAGCACGAGCATCTGCGTGATCGCGGCCTGGAGGTCGTCCGACGCCTTGTAGAACTGGGACTTTTGCTGCGAGACGATCAACTCAAGGGCGTCCTTGGCCTCGGCGGCGAACTCGACCTGGCGCTCGAGGTCAATCGTGTCGCTCACCCACTCAGGACACACGTGCTCCGGCACGCAGTCGGCGAACATGTAGGGCTTGACGTCGAGCACGGGCGTGCCGTTGACGAGATCGTGGCCGCTGATGTCAATGTAGCTGCCATGCACGGCGTCGATCTTGACGAGCGTGAGGCCGATCGAGTTGGGCCGGTGCGGCGTACGCGTCGAGAAGAGCCCGACCTTCTGTCCGCCCAGGCGTGGCGGCGCGATTTTGGCTGGGAACGTCGAGGCCTTCTTGGCGCCGCTGGCCTTGGCGACGTTGGTGTTCTCGTGGAAGACGAAGAGCACCCAGAGGTGCGTGAACTGGTCGAGGCACTCGAGCGACGCCGGCGGGATGCTTGCGCGGAATGCGATGCGTGCGCGCGCGGCCGGCACGAGCTTGCCCTGGCGCGGCGTCCCGCGGCGCTCGACGAAGCACGACTGCACCTGCGCAATACCGGTAAAGGTGTAGCCATTCGCTTCCTGCTCCTGCTGGATCGCCTCGCGCGCTGCCTGATATGTACATACACACATATAGAAACAACGAAAGCTCTATGGTCAGCGTACACGCTCTAATAAGACAGTGACAATGGCGACTTATGGGTGTACCCGCTCGGCGTTGGTGCGGCCGCTGCGCTCCTGTGCGCGCAGCTTCTTCTGGCGCTCGATCTCGCTCTGCAGCTGCAAAATGAGCTGTTCGGAGTTCTGGCTGCTGTCATCATCAGCACTGCTACTGCTGTTGCTGCTGGAGGAGGATCTGCCGATCGCGACGCCTGCGGCCATGCACAGGAGCGCGCCCGTTGCGAGAGCGGCGAGCCATTTGCCTTGGAGCATCGTGGGAATGAGCGCTTTTCGACAAAATCCTGTCCAATGATTAAAAATCGTAAGGCCGTTTTCGATGGTGAGATAATATCAATCATGTTCTGATTCTTTTCCGAAATAATTGCTATTTACAGTCACACCTCTCTAGTGGCTACAAGAGGCGCCACTGCCTGAACTGCAAGGATCCCTCAAAATACCATGCGGAAAACATATGGATTTGAATATGAAATAATAGAGGCGGAAAAATCAAAGAGGTATAAAATATGACAGGAGATATTTACTGTGTATTCGTTATGCAATTTAACTCAATCTCGGATCTTCAAGGTGGCGGTGCCTAAAACTGTCGACGAGCTTGTACATTTCTTCGTCAAGAATCTTCGTGTGGCGCCAGCAATTCGCGACTGACGTGCTTGACACGTGACTCTACGCATCCTCTGCCCACCGCATTGCTTCGAGCACGTCCACGTTGTGCAGCGCGTCTACCTCACTCTATATGACACCTGTGCCGCTCTTTTCAGCGCGCGCGAGGAGTGCGTCAAGCCTTTCGGTGACGCGCTCGTTCTATAGCTCGTGAATTTTAGCCTTGAACATCTGTATGACTCCGGCATCTTGCGGCTGTAGGTGCGCTGCAGTGTTGGGTGGCAGCATCACCACCTCCACGTTCGAGAGCTGCATGGGGGCTCGATGGGAGGAGACATTGTCGAGTAGCAGGGGCACGCGGCAATTCTCACGCTGCATGTCGTCGTTGAACTCTGTGAGCCAGCGTTCAAATATATGCCCAGTCATCCAGCCCTTCTGCGAGCTTGTGTGTTGTAGGCCGAGCTGCTCGCTTGTCTATCTACTGAAGCAGCGCGGCTGTCGTGCCGTCCCATTGAAGATAAATGGAGGTCGCGCGGAGCCGTCCGCGTTGCGCGTGACTGCTACCGTGATGCGCTTCTTCACCTTCTTCCTCCCCAAAACGCTGCGTGCGGAAACAGACTTATTAGCGACCGCGCAATAGAAGAATGCTGTCTCGTCCATATTGTAGATGTCGCGTCTTTCGTACCGGCTTGTTGACTTCTGCAGCGCGAGTGAACAAAAAATCATATACCACATTCATGTTTCGAAATCATATCTTCTTTACGGCTTTGTATGTTGCATTTTCTCGATCTAGCGTCTGTTCACATGATGCTTATCGGCTACTGTTCTTCATGTAGCGGTTGTGATGATTAGCAGCATGCACCGCATCGCGTTCGTAGTTTTTGGCAGCATCGCACCCGTCGTTCTTGACAATGACGCGCTTGGGCTGTTTAGTGCCGCGATGTTCTTCGTGACTGGTCGCACGCGTGGTCACTCGCTACCATCCTGCACCGCAGCACCGCGCTCGTCGTTGTTGGTGGTGTGACCTTCGTACCGCTTGGTCTCGTGGCGCACGACGTGCTCGGCAGCATTGAGCCCATCTGTAACGGGGCACACGAGTGAGTTGCACTGCAGTAACCACTCTGCCAAACTACTGTTTGTGCAATATCTTTAAAACCGAAGTTAGTGCAGGTTTGCACTGGCTACCCTACCAGGGACCAGATGCATCCTTTATAAAAAGTTATGGCCAGCGATGACGCGGCCTTGTCACGGACTAGTATTACAGAAATTAAGTAGCCAATCAAAAACACTGAACTCGGATAGCCAGTGAAACTACATTTATTTAGGCCTAGCTATAGTATACAAAGCTCTAGTAATTTGCACCCGTTGTCGGGGCCGTCCTCGGGGCCTAAATAAACAGTCTCCCTTTTACCTTGTTAACAAGCAAGTTAAAGTCCCCCCTTTCGCCCATATTGCTCTGCTGTAAACAGGCAATTAGATCGCAGGAACTGCTGATCCCTTTATCACGAATCCTTGTGGAAGTCGTGTAACACACGCTTCCTCAGTCTGTATATCATGATGAATAACTCGGGAACGCCCGGTTACACCGTCACTCTTGCTGATCTACCGCATTCTTCTTTCCAATGCTCTCCTCTTCTCACAAAACCGACAATCATTCTGTGCATGCATCGCGATCCCTCAACTCCTTTGATATTGATCGTGCAAGTCACACTGTGGAGGACGAAACTCACGCTGGATATCCACATCCATTATGCCATTAAACACATTTTCCGATAATTGCTATTTTCGTAGTTCTATATGATGCATGTTGTTTTATAATGCCATCACTACACCGCGTAATGCAACGCGTGGATGGACACTCGTGTGTGGAGAGAGTATCTCCAGGAGGTCGTGAAGCCGGAGCTTGAAGGCCCATCGGTGCTCCTGGTGGACAACTTTGAGTTTCATGTCTCGCCTCAGGCGCACGAGGTCGTAAGTGGTGAGCTTAATGCACTTCTCGAACCTCTCCCTCCTAACTCCACATCCAAGTGCCAACCGCTTGATATTGGAGTTATGGGGCCACTCAAGAAAAAAATGCATTTGGATTGGATGCTTGAACAGCCTGTGGAAACTGCTAAGGAGAAACGTATTGTTATGATCAACAGAATGGTTAAGGCTTGGAGGGAGCTCTCTACGTACATGATCCAAAGTTGCTTTGCAAAGGCGCTCCCACTGGCTCGTGTGTAAGACTCTATTGTCTCTTTCATCCGTTTCGCCGTCCTAATAGGACTTCGACCCTTATTAAAACAACTATTCTGAGTCGTACAACCTACCAAATGCCTATCAGCCAGCGGCGTGAATCCCTTATTTAGAGTTGACAAAAGTATTGTCAAGTGCAAAAGCTCGAATGGCGCGTTTAAACTCACCATTCGAGCTTTTGTGCTTATTTGGAGCTCGATTTCTTACCAAACAGTAGGTTTGAAGAAGGGCGCTACAGCACATTCACAGACTCTAATTCAAGGACTTTGATCACTAAAATGATCTCAAAGTGGGGATGGGTCTTGCAAAAATACAGTTTTTCGAGGCCGAACAGACAAAAAAATAATGAAAGGTACAATAAATCAGACTTCAATCATCTCATTTCAGCAGTCTTAACTATGCAGTGTGGCCGGACACCATGGCCAGTTCTTCTGGTCTCCTGTGCTACCTTTTTCGTGAACCCAAGCGTGGCTATTCTCATTCTTAGTCGAAAGTAACCATTTCTAGTGAGTGAGGTTTCATGAATTAAAACAGAAAAAAGAGCAAATTAGATGCCCCAATTGGGTAGGTTTTGGTGCGTTTCTTCACGTTTTCACAAAATAAACTCTACGCCATTACAATTACAGTGATTCTCGTCAATGGTCGCCGGGTATCCGATACACCTTACAAATATGATGACGCAGAAATTAGCGCATCAGAGCATCACGACGCTTCCTAAACCTCTGGAATCCAATAGCCTGTCAAAAGATATGCAAATTAGTTGCGACTTATTGAAGTTAATCACTGTATCAAGTACCAGTACAGCATTGATATCATTGTAACCTGTTAACAGATTCTGACAATTCAGTCAAAACGCAAAACGCACTTTGATATTTGTCAAAATGAAAAGTTAACGTACAATTTGAAAACGAGAAACACTCTTCCCACCAAAATCAATTAAGAAAAACACACTTTGTTCTAGACAAATATGAGCCACAAAGGCTGAATCCCACTCTTCCTTTCTCTGTCCGCTTGTTTTGTCCACTTTCCAAGGTCACCTCAAAAAGCACAAGGAAAAAACCACTTTTTAAACCCCTGTATTCGATCTGCGCATGACAGCACTTTTGCTTGCCCTGGTCAGTTGACAATCTGCACGAGCGCTTTCATACACGCGCCTACGTCCATGGCACACGCACCATGATGCTCGTGTGCGTTCGCATGTGAAAGGTGGTCGACATGGGAAATGGCGAAATGTCTGAAAAAATCTGCTGTTTTCCGTGCTTGATTGTCGTCCACACACACTGTCGTCCTGTTTTGAAATCAGCGAAGTGAATCAGGTGAAAACGCTTGGCTCATAGAGACCTCGAATGGTTTTTGCTACTTGCGACCCAATCTAATTGATGATCGAGAGATCAGCTTTCACTTGCGAGAGCCTTGGCGAGGGTGTTGAAAAGGGGGAGAAGGTGGCGGCATCTCTCCTTGTCTTTTGGTTGGGGAAGCACATGGCTCAAAGCGGGTTCAGTTCAGCATCGCGTTTGATGCGTTGTGTCCCGTTTATATCAGAACCACAAATTATACAGTATGTCTCGTTTATGCTCGCTGCTTAATCCACTTTAAGTCAGTGCATTTGGTTTAATATCAGTTCCATTTTGAAGCTTCTAAAAAAAGTGTACTGAAACAACCTGCCCATTTTGCGGCTAGGGTAACCACAAAAACGCAAAGTGTAGTTTATCAGCTGAGCACCCTCCTTTTTCACACAATAGAGTGTGCCGAAATCCTCAGGAATTATAACCCCCCAATAGTTTTTTTTTTTTTTACTGCGGGATAGAATTTTATACAAACCTCAAGTCACCAGAACTGACTTTTTCTCCGTTTTGTATTTTTTTTAACGTAAGAAACCAAATAAAAGCTGGCCTTTCCCCTTTCACACAGGTACACAAATCCCGCTTTCACTCCTTCTTCCCACGCAGCAGACGACCGCCGAGCGCCGCCGTTCATTCGCTCGGTTCATGGGCGACATGCGCAGCAGCAGCAGGTCCACAGCAGACGCCATGGGCTGCAGGCGGAAGCGCCGCGTGCGGGGCGCGCTCGTGGTCTTGGCGGCCACGCTCGCGTTGACAACAGGCGCGTCGGCCCAGCAGACCACAGCGACAGGGACAGGAACCCCCACGCCGGCGACGAATGCCGGCGTGAGCACAGCAGAAGCCTCAGCGTCGAGTGTGGGCAAGTACGTGCTCCAGCGTAGCGCCAACTCGGCGGACGGCAACTCGGTCGTGGAGATCGTGCACCTGAAGGACGGCAGCGCGGACGCGCAGACGACGACGGGCCAGCTCGCGCCGATCACGTCGGTCGCGGACTGGACGCTCAACACGTGGGAAACGGGCATCCCGTCCCTCGAAGCGACCATCAAGAACACGACACCCGCGCTCTCGTACTTGGAGCTGTACGTCCAGTTCCAGACGCCCTCGGCCGTGCAGAACCTCCGGTTCGAGCACGACACGACGTGGAGCTTCGGCCCGTCGCTCGTGTTTGACACAAACGCGCTCGGCGGGCTCACGAGTCTGAAGACATTGTACGTGATTTTGTTCATTTATTCCCTCCTGGAATATTTTTGTTGGGGTATTAACAATGAGGGGTTGAATACTTGTTGTCTGGATAGATCATTCACCAAGTTCAACGTGACTTTCGCCGACACGTCCTGGTTTCCGACGTCTGCGAGCTTGAACCAGTTGTAAGTTGACTATTGAGTCTTGGGAATAGGGGGTTGTTTCTTTTTCTAGGAACTGACAACTCATTTGTGCGTTTGTGTGGCAACAACAGAGTTTTTGACGGGTGCACGGTCCCCGATTTCAACATTGACCTCGACGCTATCATCTCAGACGCGTACGTACTCTCTCTTTCTTAATATTGAGGTGTTTGGCTGTGGATGTGAGAGCTAACGAACTAGCATGTCCTTGTATATTTTGAAATAACAGTGTCTTTCGTGGAAGTAACCTAACGCGGTTCCCAATTTTTCTTCTCAACATGCGAACTCCGCTCAAAAAACTGTACGTCCATCACAAATTCTCTCTCGCAAGAAGCAAGAGTAGAATATATTTTTAATGCTGACACTGTTTTTATGATTCTCTAGCACCCTGGAAGGCAACAACATTGTCCGACCAATTATCATGAACTCGGCTGAGTTTAGGCAACTACAGTCCATCCCGACAGTCGTGCTCTCAAATAACAACTTGGTGAGCGTATCGAGTGCATCTGCTGCATCAATGACGACCGCTGCCTCTACAGCGTGTGCGAGCCAGGAGGATTTCAAGGGCATTTCAATATGTGTCACAGGTGAGCTAAGTGCTGCTGCACACAACACTTTTTCCATTTGTACTGATATTTATTTATTTGCTTGTGAGTAGATATTGAATATCGAAGTGCAAACAAGACCAAGATCGCGGCGGACAACTCCCAGGGCAGCACCAGCGTGACGGCTTCGCCCACCACTGAGAAATCCAGCAAGCTCATGACCTCAGTTGTCGTCGTCCTGTCTCTGTGTGGCGTGGGTATTCTCGTGATTGGCTCGATATTCTACCGCAAAAGACACGGGATGACGTCGTACAGAGGCGACACGCGCGCCTCGAGCTTTTATGAGAATTCGGATGTACTGCTGTCACCCAGCAAGCTGGAGCCAAAGGTTGAAGAAACACCCGTCATTGTGAACCCAACTCCAGGGGTCGTCGCTGATCTGGACCTTGGTCGCGAGGTCATCCACCTGGGCAAGAAGCTCGGCATCCATGGGCTGCGAAAGGGCGAGTACAAGGACAAACCAGTCGTGGCGCTGCGAGTAAGTCTGCGTGCGCTGCACATTTCTATGCGCGAGGTGAACAAGATCATCGCGAGCTACATCCCGTTTCGCCACCGCAACATTGTCGAGCTCATCGGCACGAGCATGACTGCGCTTGAAGATCTACTCATCGTGGTCGAGTACATGGGCAAGGGCAGTCTCCGGTCGGTGTTGCGCAATCCGAAGATCGACCTGACGTGGCAGGACCAACTCCGCATGAGCGTCGACGTGTGCACGGCGATCGATTTTATCCACTCAACGCGCCCGAACCGCGTCTCGAAGAACCTCACGTCCAAGAGTATCCTGTGCAACAACGAGCTCGTGTGCAAGCTCGATATCTTTGACTACGGCCGCAAGGTGCGGGATCACGTGGTGCCGGTGCTCAACTTTGGTGAGTGCGATATCTCTACGAGAGCGCCCGAAGTGTTGGCCGGTGGGCCTGTGACGCGTGCGGCTGAGGTGTACGCTCTGGGTGTGATCTTCTGCGAGATCTCGCTGCGACAGATGCCGTTTGAGGACATTATCAACGACATGGGGTCGACGTTAGGTGACCTGCACATCGCACGCGAAGTGGCAGCCCAGCGGCTGCAGCTGAAGCCGGCGGAGAACGCGCCGTCCGACTTCCAGGAGCTCGCAAGCCGCTGCCTCTCGTTTGAGCCAACGAGACGACCGGCTGTGGCCGAGATCCTCAAGCTCTTGCGAGCCTAAGAGACTGGTTTGTGAGCTCCCAATCTCATCTTTGTGAGACGAGATGACGAAGACTCGAGATCAGAGAATCGACTGACAGCCATTTCTTTTCTATTAGCTGTGTGCCGTGTACTTGGTGCGAAGGTCCAAGGATAATAAACGAAGACTTTATTAAGCGATCTCGATGTGGTGGATTACTGTTGTACCTCGTGCTTGATGAGCTCTTCGCGTTTAATGGGAAGCCGACGAGGCCACGGGATGGCATGGAGACGCCCAGCCAGCAGGCGATAGGGCGTCGATCGCTGTTCGTGCGTGAGCGCTGAGCGGCCGCTGGAGCTCGGCAGTACCCACACTTCGCTCTCAGGCACGCAGTCACGCGGCCAGTCCTGAGGAAGCCGTGTCTGGCGTCCGTAGCTCTCCACTTTGGCGAGCGGCGGCGAGAAGAGGAAGCTGAATTGGCGCTTGCCCGAGAACGCGATGAGCAGAGGACCGTGGCTGAGCGTGCAAGGCGCATTTGAGTTGCTGTTGGCGCCGTGCTCGTTCTCACAAACGCGAAGCGTGTGGGCACGCAGGCGGCGGAAGAAATCGTTCTTCCATTGGAGCACTAGCCATATACATAAGTTAGCTACAGGGGTACAATAATTGGGAGCCGCTCAGCTTTACATACTGGTTGCCTTGCCGTACTTGGCCGCGTCATTCCCGGGTTCGAGGCCAATGGATGTGAAGCCAACACCGTGGAGATACGGCATCGCGTTCTGCATCGACACGGGCGTGTCTGCGGGTAGGATGCCGTCCCACGAGAGAGGTGCGAGGTTGCCGACGATCAGACTCCACATGCGGTTCGTCGGGTTGCTGTACGAGAAGCCGCCTGCGTGTACGAACGAGCTTTACATGTGACCCAACAGCATATCACTGTTAGCCTTGGCAAGCATACGTACTGTTCCAGGCGTGGTCGGACGGGTTGTGCCCGACGATGAGCAGCCGCAGCAGCCGCTCGGCGTGGTGGGTGCACTTGACGCCACTGGCAAAGCACGCGTCGCAGATGCCGTGCCAGCGCTCCTGCCACTTGCTGCTGCTCTGCGTCACCACAGCTGCTTCTGATAGCGTCACGCTCGTTGCGGCTGTCTCCCTGCGCTTCTTGCTCGCACCAGGTGGCTACCCAAAGATACACACACAACTAGCTACATGAGAGGCAACATGAATTGAGGCGTGCAGCATGGCTCTCGTACCGTTGGGAGTTCACGCTTCAGCTCACGGTCACCATAAGAGACGGAGAGCGGTGGTGGCTCAGGCTGCTGCTGCTCATCACGAGCGCGCTTGGCGTCGAAGCGGAAGCGCGCGAAGACGTTGGCGTCGCCCATAGCTCGTATCGTTATTGGGAAATGAACACCATGCAGAAATAAAGAGAATCACGAGCTCAAGCGAATACAATCAAGTGATACTTTATATACGGTATATGTCCCGTATATACGTATGCTTGGATTTTTTTAAAGAAAAACTGATTAACCGATTTGTATTGGAGTTTGTATACTTCGGTCGACTTCACAGTTTAAATATATTCGAAAACCCTTTCTAAAACAGAGTTCGGCATACAAACCCCAGTATAAATTGGCCAAACTCACAATGTTTTATTTTTAAACAAGGAAAAACCCTAAAATATGTTATTAAGAAACAATTAAAAAATTGGCGAAGTGCTATTTTTTGCCAAAACCACGAAAATGGCGACGAAGATGGTGGCGACTGGGACCGCGTCGTCGCCGCCGGCTGCTACTGCCCCGCCTGGCGCGCGCCCCGTGCGGCCGCAGGTGCTGGGCGCACAGTGCATGGATCATATCGCGCTTGAGGGACGTGCGGGCGTCGCCCTGGCCGCGCTCTTTGCGCACGTTGACCCGTGGCACGACGCCGGTATGCGCCGCCAAGTGTGGCAGTTGCTCAAGCGCCAACACGCGCGCGGCGTCCTGCAGTTCTTCTATCGCGCAGTAGCAGCAGCGCCAGTAACAGAGAGTGGCAGTAGTGGTGGCCAACAGCAGCAGCTCGTGAGCAGCCCAGCGCTCATCGGCAAGAAGCGGAAACGGCCTATCAGTGGTGGTGAGAGCCACGATCCCAGCAGCTCGATGGTGTCACCCCAGAGCAAGAGGAAGAGCTCGTCTGACGAATATAAAGACACTGTCACCGCCACGGAGCAGCAGACAGCAGCAGCAGAGGCGTCGATAGACGCTGTGGCTGTAATACACGAGACCAGCGCATATCTACCGATCGATCCAGGCGAGCCGACAGCCAATCGAAATCTAGGCAGCAGTGCACATTTAGAGCCACAGACACATCCAGCAAGCAAGAGCGAAAATATGGAAGACGAAGACGCGCCAGTGTACCTCACAGTCAACGCTCTCGCGTCCCTCTCGCTCGATGACGCGCTCTCAGGACCACCCATCGCCACCAGTGCAAAGCAACATCTGACGACGCTGACTGTGGTGGCGTGTGCAGAGCTCCGACATCGCGTGCTCAACATCCCCATCAAGGCTGTCCTGGCCGAGCTTGTGGACGAGCACTTCACGATACTGGAGGCCGTAGGCCGCGCGCGCGTGCAAGGCATCACAGTCACGGGTCTAGGCGCGTTCCTCCCAGCGGGCACGGTCAAGCGGCTGCACAATGCACTCGACACGCTCATCTCATATAACCTCGTCGTGAAGCGCATGATGATCGTCGCCAAGCCCACGATGCGACGGCTGAACATCATCCACCTGCCGCGGTTCGCTGGCGACTTCACGCCGCACATGTTTGACGACTCGGCCGAGTTCGAGTCCGACGAGGCGTGCAAGAAGATCCTGTGTGCGGCCGCAGAGGCCTACCTGCTGAAAATCCCAGGTCGGTCCTGCGTGCTGACGGACCTGGGACGCGACCTGAACCTGCACAAGCGCCACCTGGAGACCCTGAAAGGCCACGTGATGCACGAAGCCAAGAAGGACGACCGGTACCACCTCGAGCTCTTCCAGGCCGTGCTGCGGCCGACGAACAAGAACGCCATGGAGCCCAAGATCCTCAACTGCATCCGCTACAAGCCCTCGTTCGCATCCGGTGCCAACCAGTTGTCCTCGTCCTCAACGACAAGTGGGGCTCGGAGAGGAATTGTGCTGGAACTGGGGCTACTGAACCAGATCTACAGCCTCATTGAAGAGAGTGGTGCCCATGGGTCGACGATTACTGAGATGCGGAACCAGATCGTGCTTCCTGGCAGTAAGCTCCCGTACAAGCTCGTGAGTATTCTGGCTGGGACGTACGGGTTGAAGGCCGAGACGATCATCTTGGGCAAGAACAAGGCCTTCCGGTTGTACGTCAACTCGGCGCAGACGACAGCGCTGGTCTCGAACCCCAGCCAGCCGATCTTGCTGCTGGAGAATGGCGCAGAGGACGTCAGCAAAAAGCCCGACGTGTTTCTGATTCGCGCCAACCTGGCACTCAAGAACGCGCTCGGCGCTGGCCACGAGGTCGACGGCACGCGCTCTCGAAGACGCAGCCACATCTTGCATCGGCTCGTGCTGGAGAAGATCATCAGCCTCTCATCGCTCCGCGCCAGTGTCTTTGGCATGGAGAAGCAGATCGCCGAGATGGAGAGCAGTCTACTGAACACTGGTGGTGGTGGTCCTCCTGGCAATGCTGCTCCGTCGTTTGGAGCCTCACAGTCTCTGCATCCCACGCCGTCTTCGGCATCTGCGGCCGTGGGCATGATGGACACACGCTCGATCTCGCGCATCGCCGAAGAGCTAGAGCGGGAAGGCGCACTGCGGCTTTTGCAGCTGCCATTGCCCGCGAAGAACGTCTCGACCAAGTTCCGAGCGCTCAAGTGCGTCGTATTCCCAGGCTTTGAAGATGACGAGCAGTTCATCCAGGGCTTTGTGAAGAATTACTGTCGCGACGAGCGGCTGCGGCGCATCCACCAGAACACGGAGAGAAACCAGGTGATTCGTATGAGGTCCGTCGAGAGCGAAGAGGACGAGGACGCGAATGACGCCCTCGTGGACGACCTGGGCCTCTGTGAAGCCTTTGCACGACCCGCTAGTACCTACAATGAAATGGTTGGTGGTGGCGGCGGCAGCTTTGAGGAGCTCTTGGGTCAGTCAGGTGTCCCTGACATGGATCAACGAGGAGTCAAGCGCCGTCTGGACGAGACTGGCGATGAGCTTGTGGGAAATGGTGACCGCGATAATGTTGCACGCGCGCTAGACAATGTTGCAGCAGCAACACCAGCAATAGCGCCAGCGATGACGACCGACCTAGCGAGGATCCCACCGGATGCCAGCGAACAGCTGCACGAGATCAGCTATCGCATCCGCCGGTTTGCGAACCAGACCAAGAGCGGTCTCCACAACGACCAGTACCGCAAAATGGGTTTCGCTTACGGTGTCATGTACCGCTGTAAGGTCTTCCACAAGTTTCTCTGGACGTTCCTTCACAGCAGAAAGGCCAACAGCAGTAGCAATGGCCAACAGAGACAAAGCGACATCTCAATAGGCGGTGACAATGTCGATGGAGAGGTCACTGAAGCCCGCCGTCCTAGCCCAGGCACGGCAGTGAACGGCGGCGTCGTGTTCTCGCGCGAGACGGTGCTCCACTCGATGCCTGTGCATCTCTACATCCTCGTGTTCTCAGGTGGGGACATCCTGAGTCCGAGCGAGATGGCACTTGTCGAGGACGCTGTGGCGAACAAGCGCTTGTTCAGCGATCTTCCTGAAGCAGTGCGCGACAAAATCTGGAGCCACGAGTCCCAACGAACTGCAAAAGTGCTCGGCACACTCACCGACTTGGACCTGATCAACCCGCACAAAATCGGCATGAAGAGCCTTATCAAGATCCTGCGCGCCGGATACACGGACGGTCGCGACGGTGTCTTGTCCAGGGCCTTGAAGGACAATGCGCTCGGTGGACTCTTCAAACTGGAACACCATGCGCAGATCTTATTGGACGACAAGAGCGGCGACCCGGATGGCCAGTTCTACCCGCCAGGGATCACCAATCATCAGCACGACAGCTGCTCGATCTCGCTTGGTGGCTGTGCTGAACAACAGCAGCAGCGCAAGGGCGTGAACGAGCTGCACGAGCTCCGACTCGTGGGAACGACGGAAAAGAACTACAGTTTCTCCAACCTGCTGCCACTGCGGTTCGTGTTCAGTAGCGAGCGCGACGTCGATCGGTACTGGGAAGCGCTCGAGTGCCTCTGTCTCGAGCAGATGGTAATGGAGGTGGCCAAGCCCAAGCGCAACGAGCCTGCGGTTTGTGAAGTGCCAAAACCCATCAAGACACGCGCACGGAGGATGTTGCGCATCCTCGCGTGGATCTCAAAATCGCGCAAGCCGCAGCCAAAGCCCGCGGCTGGGCCAAGCGTTGGTGCTGGAAAAGGTCGAGCGACAACAGGATTAGCAGCAACGTCCAGCAGCAAGCGAATCGAGAAGCGCAGTGGGATCGTGTCCAAATCGTTTGTGCCTCGCGTCAAGCGGCGTTTGAATCCCAACAAGGACGTCACCAGTGGTAACAACAACAATGTTGGTGATCCTGAAATCGGTTCCGAGTCAAATAGCAAGCCCCATCGAGCCTCACGACAGCGGGCGTTGAGCGCCACGCAGCTCGCTCACCATCAAGATGAGAGTGATGACCAAGAAGCTGGAAGTGGCAGTAACAAGAGATTGATGCCCACGACGATGCTCTGGACCGAGGAGAACGAGCGCGACTTGCTCACGCTCTTCATCGAAAACTGCAAGACGCGGTGGAAAATCTCCGTCCCACAGGGTCTCCAGCGCGACTCGGAGGCCGTAGCGTTCCGCAACCCGACGCTCTCACGCACAGGCTTTGGACTCGTAACTATCGCGCGGAAGCTCGGCAAGCGCAGGATTGATGTCAAGAAACGACTGAAGGAGAAGCTCATGGAGCCCACTGCAAAATGGCTCTTTGAGAGCGCCAAGCGCGACGCCATCGCGCTGGAACACCCGAGCGGCGTGTTTGACGAGGAGGTTATGATCCTCCAGTCATCGCGGCTCACGGCGCTCTTCCGGCGCGCGGTTATGATGGTCGTGTCGCCGCAACAGGAGTACCACCCGCTGGTTGCCGAGGAGCTCATTTCGTTCTGGACCGCGCAGGAAATCCGGCTCGTGTGGCGCTACCTCTGGCTCAAGAACTGGATCGTGCGCGCCACAGAGAAGGAGCGCGTGCGCGGGTACACGACGAGCCAGCGGCTGCAAGACTTCCTCAAGCTCACGACGCTCTCATACCCACTCTGGCTCTTTCGCCAGGCCGCTGAGCACGAGAGCATGATCCACTCGACGCTCGAGGAGATCACCACAAGCAACAGTGTGAGAACGACAACAGCAAGTGGCGCACAAGAGCAAGTTGTTGCTGACAGTCCCGACCAGTTGTTTGAGGCCGAGTTCCCAGTGAACGCGACCCCGGGTCAGTGCGCGCTAGAGCTCGCGGGACAGGTCATGGGCACGTGCTCGCTGCTGGCCACGCACTCGCCCCTGGACGAGCCCGTCGACGAGGACGACGAATCCGCGACGAACCCCGACGCGCGCGCGTCGCTCATCATCTCGCGCAAGCGCAACCTCCGGTTCCTCAACTATAAGAGCCTCAAGGGCGGCTCGGGCTTTGCGGCCCACCTGGCCAAGCACGTGAACTTCCAGAAGCCGTCGCTGCTCATCGACAGCTGGCACGTGGAGACTAAGATGCACGCCGTGACGCTCGACGACCGCGAGCAGTTGCGCGAGCTTGAAGCCTTCTCTTTGGAGGAGCGCGAGGACAACCAGGGCCTCGGCACGATCGCGTTCGTGCCGTTCAAGCGCCGCAAAAGGTCCCAGGACCACGCGCTCGAGCAGGTCGTGGTCGAGCTCGTGCGCGCAAGTGGCGAGTCCGGGGTCTCATTGCCCGAGTTGATGCACAAGTTGCGCAAACGAACCTGTACGGACGTAAGCGACGTCTCAACAACAACAACGCAAGCACATGCAGCGATTTGCGAAGAGCTTCGGCAGGCGCCGACGACTATGGAAGTGACGGTGGGCCGGTGTTTAAATACCCTGGTGGACGACGGCGCACTGCTGTGCGTGAACTCGTACTTTGACCAGCGGTACGTGGTCAAGGACCACGGCGACGTGTGGCTGCTGCGGCCGTTCTCGCTCGTCAACATGAGCCACAAGGCGACGCCGCGCGTGGTCTTTGAAGGCGAGAAGGACACGCTGTCGTTCCCGTGGCTCAAGATGGACGGCAGCACAAACTACAAGTTCCTCTTCTCGATCCAGCGCAAGCTGCTCGCGTTCATCCTCACGGCCCCGGGTATCACGGAGCAGAGCGTGTTCCTGAAGATGGACAAGCTCCTGTCGCTGCAGGACACGTGCGAGGCGCTCTCGCTGCTGGTAGAGGAAGGTCTCGTGTACATCCGCGGCGCGCGAGTGAGCCGCCCAACCTTGTTCAGCAAGAGCAAGACGAGTCGCGTGGTGAACCTCGAGGGCAGCGTGCTGAACTTTGACCGGCGCAAGTTCGTCGTGCACTACTTTCCGCACCTCGAGTGCATCCAGCGCTTCGGCAGCATCGTGCAGGACTACCAGAACGAGCTCGCTGAGTTCCACCGCCTGTAGCAAGAGGGACACAAGGTGTTGAACGTTGATGGGCAATTTTTGTAGCCATTGTCCCGGATTGATACTGTAGCTGCTGAGTTGTTGCGCAAGCAAATCATCTGGTTCTGAACCACAACAAGTGTTCAGTTGGAAAGAAATTCCAATTTCATAAACTATGAGAGGTATATTATGAATGACAGGTTTTGTGAATCTGGTATCTCCGTACATTTCCTATAGTAAAATCTTAAATCACACCTTTAAAAAAATATTAAATGTAAGAGGTATTAAAGAGCGCTTGCGGTAATGGGACACAAAAAGCAAATCGCGACGCCCACTGCACATGTTGCAAATGAGCGAGTTGTGAGTTGGGCGGCGAGCAATAGAGCGCAAGCGCAAAGCGCAACACGTCATCAGCCCCACGGACTCCGCTTTCGCTCACTCGCTCACACGCTCACGAAGCAGCCTCGTCCACCAGCTTTCAGACTGCGCGATGGAGATCTTCCAGGACGGCGAGCTCGAGGAAGCGGTGCGTTTGTTTGCTTGCTTGCACGTTTGTTTGCGAACAAGTCAACATGTGTGCTCACTTGTGTATACGTTTGTGTGTGCGTATATACGTTTGCTTGTGTGTGTGTGTGACCTGAACAGATGCGCAAGAGCGATAGCCTGCAGGCCAACAGCCTCTCGAGCTGGTGGCAGCTCTTCTGCTCGTCCTATGAGGAGCTCATCCAGTCCATCACGAGCCCCGTGCGCGCATCCTACTCGCTCGGAGACCTGGGCGAGCGCGAGTTCACCATTCAGCCCAGCTCAGCACCAACAGCAACCATTATAGAGCCCTTTGCAGTCATACGCGAGGACCTGCAGCTCAAAAATGCGCGCAGTGAGGTGCTCGAGTGCAGCTTCTGGCGCCGCAAGAGCCCCAGTAGCGCTGACATTCACCAGTCGCGCTGGCGCGAGAGTCTAAGCAGCTACCGCAGTAGCATCGAAGACCGCGCGAGCGTCTCAGAACCAGCAGAAGACCTCCAGCTGCTCTCGCCCGCGGCCTTTGTAGCCGCGATGGCGCCGCCCTGCATCCTCTACCTGCACGAGATGTCGTCGTCGCGCAAGGAGTGCGTGTACCTGCGCGAGCGGGTCCTCGCCGCGGGCCTGTCGCTCTTCGCAGTCGACCTCTCGGGCTCGGGCATGTCTGAGGGCGACCGCGTCTCATTTGGCCACTTTGAACAGCACGACGTGCGCGCCGTGCTCGACTACCTATACGCGACCGGCAAGGCCTCGCGCGTGGGCATTTGGGGCCACGGCATTGGCTCGGCGGCCGCATTGCTGCATCTTCGCAGCGCTGGGAGCGTGCACTACAAGAGCCTGCTGCTCACCAAGACCCATGCGCAGCAGCTCCAGGTCGTCGAGTGCAAAGACTCAGGCCAGCTGCTGTGCATGCGGCCATCATCGCTGCGGCTGCCGTTCCGTCTCACACGCGGAGACGTCAGCAATGGCGACTTTGTGCTGCTGTCCATCGGCAACGTGCCTGTGAAGGGGCTCACTGCCAAGCAGTGCCTGCAGCGGATCTCCGAGTCGCAGGATCCGCGGCTGCGCATCGCAGGGTACGCCAAGACCGAGCAAGGTATGTTTTTCGACAATGTTGCGCTGGTGGCCAACCATTTTTAATATTTTTTTCCCAACATTGTTGTGAATTTTAGAAGCGCCCGACAAATTCGTGTTTGGGCTGACGCTGGACACGGCCTTTGGCGACATGGAGCAGGTGATCGCAGACATGCTGCTCGAGATCAGCATGAGTGCCCAGCGGCGCGACCTCGTCTTCCCCGCCGCCATGATCTCTGCAGGTATGCTGTCGCAATAATTATTTTCCTTAAATATGTAATTAACCTGGTAGCTAACTAATCTTGTGATCTTGACACACGTAGCCGCCAAGATCATCGGCCGCTCGGTGCGCAAGACTGGCGGATACAACCTCTCGGACATCAAGCTGCTGGCCGACGTGCCGCGGTTCCAGTACCCAAGTCTGTTTGTGAGCGCGAGCAAGAAGGATTTCATCACGCCCGCGCACACGCTGGCGCTCTACGAAGAGTACGGCGGCCCCAAGCAGCTGCTCCAGTTCACGGGCCTGCACGATGCAAACCGGCCCGACGATGTGGTGGAGGCTGTCGTGAACCACTTCCTCGACCTCTTGCGAGCGATAGAGTGATCTTGTTTATATGAGTTTGGTCGTGTCTGGATAAGTTAAAATTATATTGTGAAATTGGTTCGAGTCACATTCTCCGCTGGGTCTGGAAGACGGAGCTGACGGGACTAAAGACGCTTACCTCTGTTCCTGAAGCTTCAGTCCCAGCCACAGAATTCGCAGCCTGGGCGCGTATTCGGAACACGTAGCAATTCAATGGACTGAGCCCAAAGACAGCAAAGCTGCACTCGCTGAGGTGCTGCACCGTCGTCGCCCAGGTCACCAGGTCTCCTCTTGATCCTTCAAGAGCAGCTGAGCTGTCCACTTGACAGAGCTGCACGTCGTACACGAGCGCCTCGCGGTCGAGATCCTCGCCTTGCTGGCCGTCCTGCCACTCGAGCTGTATGGAGAAACTAGTTTTCGAGACGCACACTGGCGCAGTCGGTGGCAGAAACGCTATAAATGTAGGTAGATACACACATAGAGCAGAGTGGTGTGAGCCAGTCCTCCGATTGTTGGTATCATAGCCACGGACAACACTTACGATACGTCCACACGAGATGGTCGTGATACAGGAACGCGCCCTCGCCGAGCGAATTCCGAGCACTGACCCGGAACTCGTAGCCTCGCCCTCGCTCCAGATCGTCTACGAGGACGCTCACAAAGTCCACTGGGACAGTTCTATCAGCTTCGATCCATTGAGACTCATTGTCGCCATCCGAGGCCTCGGACCTTGATGGCACGCAGCGATACTGGAGCGCGTAGCTCTCGACAATGTGGCCATTGCAGCGCGGTATCCCCCAGAAGACTGAGATCGAGTGGGCTGTGCGGTCTAGGACTCGGAAGTCCACCGGTGGTTCTGGAGAAGTCGAGTCTGTGCTCAGCAGGGGTGAGAGCGAGCATTTCTGATCATCGCCCCAGCCACTGAAGGCGTAGTGCGGCACAATGCGGAAGCTGTAGGCCGTGGCTGGGATTAAATCCTGGACATCAAGGCATTGGCCCGAGATCTGAGACGCGATGGACTCCCATTTCGTGCTCATGCTCACTCGCGCCTGGAGTTCGTAGTAGTCGATGTGCTCGGTTGAGTACGGTTTGGCCCAGATGAGCTGCATGGACCGGGCAGTCTTGGCCACCATCTTGGGGCAGTCGTTCGTGCAGATGCCGTCGCTGACCTCGCCGTCGGGGGACCAGCCACACTGGTTCCAGGCTCTCACTCGGAAGTAGTAGACCCGACCTGGGGCGAGCCCTGTTGATATAAACTCCTTGTAGCCCTCGAGAGCGCCGTTCATGTTCACGGCACTCGCACCGCCGATGGCGTCGCAGTTCCTTAGAAGCCCAACGTCGCTGATGATGCTCTCCCAGGCGTGTTCGTGGTCCTGCGGCTTGAGCAGGCGTCGAAACGAACTGGTGGTGACCGCCGCGATAGCGCCCGTGCATTGGCTCTGGACTGAGACCCGCGTGATCTCTGAACCATTGCTCTGCGGCAGCTGGATGCGCATGCGAATGAAGCAGTCACTCACCTCTGTAATCCTGGGGGCGATCATGGCGTTCGGGGCATCGCCGTCTGTCTGGAAAACCACCGGCGGGGAGCTCTCGCTCCACCCGACCGTGTGGCTCCCGGCCTGGACCGTGACCTGGTACCTGGACGCCGGGAGTAAGTTGCAGATGTGATAAAACGGCGTTGTGCACTCTTCCGTGGTTTCACCTGCGCTCTCACAGAGCAGCCACGTGATCTTGAACAAGTAAGCGGACTCGGCACTGCAGCTGGTTGTCCAGGCGACCGTGAGAGAGGTTGATGAGACTGCTTGAGTGTGGACGGCGGTGGGCGCATCGGGTGGAGCTGTTCAAGGTGGCCATACAGATAATAATTGATTGGCTAGATACGTTTCAAGCCTGCCGATGGGAGCTTTGTTAAGCAGTACGTACGCTCCAATAGCTGCTCGAGCTCATGGTCTTGACGATCTGCTGCGATCGCCATAGGCGTGAGCCCGAGCTGCTCGTCACAAAACACAACAGTCAGACCAAGAGTACATTGCTATAATGCAGGGCTAGGCCTACATGGTTGGGGCTCTTCATCTCGGCACTGTGGCGCAGAATCTCCTGCGCCACGGCAGGTTTGCCGTAGCGAGCAGCCATGTGGAGCGCAGACTCACGGTCCTGAGAAGAACAGCCGTTAGCCACATAGTAGTATCAATACAAACTAATGAGAAGGGATAGAAGCTAAAGCTGTACCTTGGTCGTGGCGTTGACGTTGGCACCGGCCTGTACCAGCACTTTGGTGATCTCGACTTTCTCGAGCGCCGCTGCGGCGTGCAGAGCGCTATAGTGGAGCACCTGCAGAGCACATGAGTGTGAGCATTAAAAACTAACGACCAGGTGAGTAGACGTACGGATCACCTCACACTGTGGTTCCGGTCGATCGGGATGCCACCGCGGATGTACTGGTCCACTTTCTTGAGGTCGCCCTTGCCCGCGGCCTTGACGAAATCATCCACGAGCCATTGGAGCCGCAATGGGCTCTGCACGTGCTTTTGCAGGCTCGCGGTGTCCATGAGCACTTCATTGTCCTTCGTCTTTGCCTGTGAGTCTTGCGGTGGCAGCTGCATACATTGCCATTTATACACATGAGACCACACAATATGGGTTTGAATGGATGGATGGCTTGCTAATTGCAGCCGCCGTACAGGGTCAAGCAGCGGCTGTGACCGCTTGCGCGGCTTGTGCTTGGCGAGCGCTCGCAATTGGCTCGTGAGCGACTCTGGACGCACGCCGCGGTCCTCCATACGCTTCATCTACGTTGCTGCTCAGTCATCTGCGTGTGGTGCCGCCGCCATTTTCAGGATCTTGGTATCAGGATCGAAGAGACGCGAACTGATTCAGTGGCACCACTAAATTAGTATTTTAGTATGTTAATACGAAAAATCAGTACCTTTTAATAAAAAACAACAACAACAACTCAAAGTTGTTTTTATTAAAAAGGTACTGAAAGACAAGGATGAGCGAGGGCGAACGTGGGGCTGGCGCGCGTGTGGGCAAGCGCTCGTGGCACGACAGCTGCAGCAGCGGCGGGCGCAGTGGCGGCGCGAGGCGACGCACGACTGGCGGCTACCGTGAGCGCGAGCCGCAGCGCACAGCAGATGGACGCCGCGCTCAAGACAAGCGCTTCCAAGTCCCGCGAGCGGACGACCTGGCACGCCTAGAGCAGCGCTGCTCGCTCTCAAAGGTACGAGAGCACGACGACGATGGTGCGGAATGGACGATCGTGCTGTCAAGGTATCGTGCATTTAATTATTGATGCTAAAGGTGTGCTTGTGTGTCGTTCTGTTGCGGCTTGCCTGCATGTCTGTAGCCGATGGAAATCGGTCACTACAGCAAGTATGGCAACGACGAAGTCCGCTTTGACCGGTCAAATTTGGTGCGTGACTGGTCGCTAGTCACTACATCAATGGCCTTTGACTCACGTTCTCCGTCTTTATAATGCACGCGACTTGGTTAAATTGTTGTAGCTCCGGTACAAGGAGCCCGAGATCGGCCTCAACCTCCTCTATGGAATCGAGAACTACGTGTCAAAGGAGGAGCGAGATCCTGAAGCGCACCCAGCACCAATCGCGCCGATTCTGGCGGCGCTGGCGCACTTCCAGGGAGAACAGCAAACGGACAAGAGCCCGCACTTCGTGACGTTCAGAAACAATCTGAACAAAATCATGGGGGTACGAATTTCGACATCTTACTGTGATCAGTCTATTGAAAGATCTAACTTGTGTGTGCGCTTGAACATCGTCCTCTAGACCCCATACAACACGTCAAACGAGTGGACATTTTTCGCAGAGAAGTGCGATGGCTGCGTGTACCTGGACGTGCGTCGGACCCAGAGCGACATTGATGGAAGTCGCAGCGTGCACGAGAATCAGAAACGAGGGATGTACGCGGGGCGGCAGTTTGAGATCTTCTCCACGCTTGCAAAATCAAGTGAAGTGCCCAGTGATGGCGACCGTGCCGTGAATGAAAATGAAGAGTACTGCGGGCTATTCTCCACCACGCTCTCGGGGAAGCGACTCGTGATCGCAGCAGAGATCGACTGCTACACCGACGACGGCACCGGCGCCGCCGCGGAGGACAAGTATGTGGAGCTCAAGACCTTCCGCGTGCTGCAGCGCGAGAAGGACACGTTTGTGTTCGAGCGGTTCAAGCTGCTCGCGTTTTGGATCCAGTCGTTCGTGGTCGGCATCCCCAAGATCGTGTGCGGCTTCCGCAACGACGACTTTGAAATCTGCAAGCTGCAGTCGTTCAAGACCACGGACATCCCGTCCTTCTGCCGCAAGTACTGGGTACGTGCCATCTCCACACGTGGAGATTATTCTTGGCAGCCACCATAGAAGCTCACATGTTTTTGTTTGTTTGTCACTCCACAGAGTCCAAATGCATGCCTGAATTTTACTAGCAGCTTTCTCGACTGGCTGTACGCCGAAGCCGAGGAGGGCAAAGTGTACCAGGTCACCTATTTTCCCCGCGAGCATTCGATCGCTATGGTGGACCTGATCTCCACATCTTCGTTCCTCCCAGCCACCTCTGCTGGAGGTCTTGCACCTCCAGCAAAGTAGGTTCACTCGTGCGTGGAACTTTTGGTGGAGATTTTTGATCAGCTTTTCAAAACGGACCTTCTGACTATCTGCTCTGATTCTGTGTCGAATTGTTCTTTTGACCTCCCATGTGTTGTTGTTCAGTCGTGACCGTGCGCGGTTGTCCACATGTTTGTCCAGTCGTTGCAAACGATTCAATTTTATAAGTTTCTACAGGGTTTCTGCTTGGACTGTTGCTGGCGCATGTGTCCAAACGTCGTTTCGACATTCATTTATAGAGGTTGGGAGTGACTTCTGGATGGATCTTTTGCAGCCGCCTGAGACGATCGCCATGTCTCTCACGCCAGCAACGTCACAATCTCAACCTGTGCTTTTCTAAACCTTCATACATTCGTATTTCAACTACTGATAGTACAATATAGACAAAAACCTGTTTATAAATCTAATGAATCCTTCTACCCGTTATGCGAGGTATCAGCTACCGCTCCGGATATCCTTTTGCCGCTGCCTCGTTCGGAGAAATACATACCTGCTCTCTATGCGGTCGTGTCCGCATATTCGGCCTTTCTCCGCCATTTCCCTCTCCCCTCTCTCTCTTCTCGCCCGTTAAAGCGAAGCTGCCACGACCCCGCATTCTCTGAGCGTCATTTCCGAATCTTCCGCGTCGCGAGCAAGTCCCCCACCAGCCTTCTCTCCTCTCTCCGCAAGATACCAAGCAGCACCATGAACGCCTGGAAGTTCGCCGCGACCATGGCGCTCGCCGCCTTCTGCCACGCCGAGGCACTTTCGTTCAAGGACGCGTCGTCGTCCGACTCGACTGACCGCCCAGGCATCTGCAAGGATACGCCCGAGTGCTCCACGGGCTACGAGTGTGTCGCGCTGCAGACCACGCGCGATGCGACCGTCGCCGTCAAGCAGTGCCTGCCCAAGGCAAAGGAGTCGGACGTCTGTGCTGGCCAGCTTGCGGGCCTCTGCCCGACCTTCTCGTCTTGGAAGGCGCCGTACAACGCGATCAGCAGCGTGTGCACGTACAAACCCGCGGACAACTGCGCCAAGAACGCGACCGGCTCCAGCGTCAAGGGCGAGCTCATGTGCGTCACCGGCGCCAAGGACGCCTCGGGCAATGATATCGACGTGATTTACGGCTGCACCGACTTCGACCCGAAGAAAAACAAGCTGCTCTTCGGCGACTCGGACGCCGCCTCGAAGCTCGCCAAGACCCTCAACACTGCCGACGCGGTCACTGAGACGTGCCTCGACACCAACTCGAACAGCACGTCGGGTCTGCTCTGTTCGGGCCAGGGCACGTGTCTGACTACCGGCATTGGCCTGCTCAAGTACATGTGCAAGTGTAACGTCGGATACGCTGGCGACTTCTGCGAGATCGTCAACTCGAACGAGTGCGCGCTCCCAGGACAGTGCGCCACCGGAGTGTGCAACCTCACCACCAAGCTTTGCGAGTGCGCCGCCGGCACCACTGGTCCACAGTGCTCGGAGTGTGACGCGACGTCGACGAGCTCCTGCAATGGCAAGGGCAAGTGCGACGGCAAGACGTGCACGTGCGACGACGGATGGGAGGGCCTCCAGTGCACCAAGCAGGTGAAGAAGACCGTCAAGACCAAGACCAACTCGACCTCGTCCAACGACACCATCGCCAACTCGGCCAACACGTCCGTCCCGACGAGTGAGGCTGCGAAGCCCTTCCTCGCGCTTGCGTTGACTGTCTCGTCCATTCTCCTTGTTGCCCTCGTCAACTAAGAGCACCAGACAAGAGTCGGTTGTTTTTGTCAAACCCCGTTCGTCAGAAACCAACTTGAACGCAAGCAAGCACAAGAATGCATTTTTGACAAGGCAACTAAGAGCCTACGTGCAATAGATTCATGTACCATTGCGCTCTTGTTTCAATTCATAAATCGAGTTGTACAACCCTCGCATTCCATTGTGGTCGCCCAAAGGTCTTTATCCCCAGCAACACCCAACAAGTCAACACTAGCGCAGCAGCTCATGGCATCCATCAGGTCTTCTCATCTGGTCTCTCGAAGCTATGCGTTGCACCAAACTCCCTATCACTTCAACCTGATCAACAGGCGTCTATGTACCTACGCAGCCATTACAAACTCGAGTGTGCTTCTCGCGATCTTCCAGCCACAACCCAATTTGACCTCGTGGGAGTCACTCAGTCCCGACAACTTCCAAGCAACCAAGTCCAAGACCCAACGACCAAGCAAGTCCACCATGCAGCTCATGCTGGTGGTGCTGCTCGCGGGCTCCTCGGCACTCTGCTTGCTCAGTGGCCTGCTCATCGCGTACCTGCGCTTCCATCGCTACGAGGCATTCAAGGGTGACAGCGACGCGGCGCGCAAGCTCATCTTGCCAGCCTTCGAGCCGCTGCTCTGGCTTATGACGAGCGTCAACCTGGCGCTCACGGCTTCCTTCAGCACCATGCTCGCGCTGGGCATTGAGTTCACCCAGCTGCCGCTCGAGGCCTCCGAGTGCGTCTACGCGGCGCAGCAGTTCGAGGTCTTCGTGGTGCTCGTGCTGCTGTTGCAGAAGAGCGTGTCATTGCCCGCGCTGCGCCGCACCGTCGTCATCACGCTGCTGCTCTCGACCTACATGATCCCCGTCGTCTGGGGCGTGCACAGCCTCGTTCGCAGTGGCTCCAGCTCCAGTGACCCCACGAGCTCTCTCCACCTCGACGTGAACGAGATCGTCATCTTGCTGGCCAGAGTGTTGGTCTTTGCGCTGCTTGTGTACGTGCTCGTGCGGCCACCGGTGCGCGCCAGCAAGCGCACACTGCGCGAGTACTGCGCGTTCGCCGCCATCTACCAGACGCTGCTGGTCGCGAGCCAGGAGGCGCTGCAGCTCCACGAGCGCCACACCGGGGGTGACAGGCTCCAGTACACGCTCGTGTGCCTGAGCCAGTGCTGGAGTCTGCTCAGTCCGCTAGTGATCTGGCGCGTGCTCAAGGCCGACACGGAGCACTGGCGCGGTCTCGGCCACAGCGCCTACCAGCAACAGACAAGCAGCAACAATAGCAACGCTAGCGCAAGTGCTGCACATATCATCTTGGAGCGCATCTCGTCCGAGGGACTTCACGTGCTCATCGAGATGCACCGCAAGCACGTCGTCGACTTTGCGTACCTCGAATTGCGCGAGCGTATCGGCGTCGGCGCGAGCTCGACGGTCTTCCACGGCCTGCTCTACTCCAAGATCGCGGCCGCTGTCAAGGTGTACACACCCTCCGAGTTCACGGACGAGGTGGTCGCGAGCTTCTCGCACGAGGCCGCCCTCTGTGGCTCACTGCACCACCCCAACATTGTCAAGTTCTATGGCATGTGCGTCTGTCCGCCGACCATTTGCCTCATCTCGGAGCGCTGTCGCGGCAGCCTCGACCAGGTCACCAAGGTCATGGCCAGCGGTGCTGGTGGCAGTGGTTCGCGGCTGGTGTCCATGAGAGAACGACGCGAGCAGCTGCTTGTGAACCTGGGCTTCATGCTCGACGCCGCGCGCTCGGTCGCGTACCTGCACAGCTTTTCGCCGGCCTTCGTACACCGCGATATCAAGCCGAGCAACTTCCTCGTCGACTACCTGAACAACGTCAAGCTCACGGACTTTGGTGAGTCGCGGTGCCTGCCTCGCGCGCAAATGGCGGCTCGCAACAACAACAACAAAGTGGTTCGCTCGACACCAATGGCTGGTGAAGACAGCGATTTGCCGACCTTCACCACTGGACGCTCACTAAGTTCGCCGCCGCGCTTGAGAACCGCGCAGCTCACTGTCAAAGGCACCGTGGACTACATGGCGCCCGAGATCATCCAGGGCCGCGCGGGCTTTGCCAACTACGGCGAGGCCGCCGACATCTACGCGCTGGGAGTGACCTTCTGGGATATCCTGTACCCGCTGCGCGACAAGTTCCCGGCGCTCAAGAACAACCACCTGCACATCTTTCAGGCCGTGCTCGACGGCAAACGGCCACAGTTCGACTCCCAGGCTGAGCTCGTGCACAGCGAGCTGCGCCACGTGATCCAGATGACATGGGCCCAGGACGCGCACGCGCGGCCCTCAGCGCAGTACGTCGTGACACTACTCGAGCGCCTGCAAGAGCACGAGGGCGCGCGCTTCGCGGGAGCATTCCGCAAGCAGCTGCTCGCCCAGCGCGAGGACGACGACGGCAGCGTGCACCACCTGGAGTTGGCGTTCAACACGCTCACACAGACCACGAGCCTTACGGGTGCCCACGCTGTCGCCAAGATGATAGAGCTCAAGGCTGTCAAGTGCCCCATGGAGGCCATCCGGTTGGGCAACCTGCTCATGGACGCTGGCGTGCTGCACCACCTCAAGCACTCGCGGCCCTTCGAGGACTCCCAGGACCAGCTCTACTTCTTCGACCAGTACTGCATCAAGCTGTACGACCCCATTGCAATCCTCGAAGACCGGAGCAGCGAGTCCAAGGTGCACAGCGGTGGTGGTCCACTCGACCCGAGCGCCGTCTACCATCCATTTCCACACCCAACTGATCCATTGGCGACGGACGGTAAGGCTTACGTCAAGAAGAAGAAGCACCATCATCACCACTTTGGGGGCCATGCGGCTAGTCGCTTGTTCTCGCACCAGTGGACGCACCACAGCAACCGCACGCTGTTTTCACGCATCGCCGGGTTGCGGTCCCATGACCACGAATCGGCTGAGGACCCGACGATCGTCACTGCTGATGAGATCGGTTCGGCCACTACGGCGGCTGCTGGGGCGCACGAGCCTGCGTTCCACCAGTGCCGCTGCCGCAAGCTTAGCCAGCGGGTCGAAGAGCCCCGGAAGTCGGTGCGCCACAAATTCCGCCAGAAGTTCAAAGGCGCGACGACAGTGTTGCTCGAAGACCATGCACTCACGACCACGCTGTTGGCGGAAGGCTGCGACGAAGATGACTTGGCGGCTGGTGGTGGTGCTAGCCACGGAGGCGGAGGTGGCGCGGCGGCGGTGAGTACGAACGAGAGCACTCTGCGTGAGCTGGTAGCTACAGCGACTGCTGCCACTGCATCCAAGATGAAGAGGAAGCGCATGGTGCACTTCGCTGCCCCAGGCTTCCTGCGACGCCACCATCCAGCGGATACAGCGGCCGAGGCTGATGGAAGCAGTGATGACGAGCCCGCTCAGCACAGCTACGGGCAGTGAGCCGTTGGGTTCAGGCGCTCTTGAGACAATGAAGGTGTCGTAGCCCACTGAGGCTCTTTGTGTGCTTGTTGCTGGAACTCTTGTTCGTGCCCGTTCGTTCATTCTTTGCATTCGGTTTCCTTGTTTCTTTGGCACCGCTTGCAACTCACTCGGTTGTCGCCTCATTCGATCGCCCACTGCCATGGAGAGTATCGATACCGAACAGACTTCCCTCTTCAGATGCGGCCTTCTCTCTTGCTCGCTCACTCGTCGCCATGCTCTGAAGTTTCTTTAATGGCTGCTCGCTTGGCTGTTGTTTCTTGAAACGCGCAGAAGAAATTGGTTGGCTTTCCACTTTGGCAAGAGGTAACTCAACTGTGAGAGCAAAGTACGTGGCAACACTGGATGATTGAGCAAGAAGGACAGCGATTTTTTTTGCCCACACGCGTGTGACTCGATTGCTTCACCTCAGTCGGATCTCGAGCTCTGGTGCCAGCATCAAAGTCAGTAGAATCTCACGAGCTGAAGGCATCTTCAGGGCGTTTTGAGTACTCCAAGAGATCTCAATGGTGGGTTGTGAGTCAAGCTGATCAGCCAGGCAGATTCAAGAGTGGGAACAAGAGGTCAGTCACATCCAGCAGCATCGCAGACAACAACAGGCGCCGACGTTGCTCACACTCACTTTTTCTTTTTAACAAACTTGTGCGTCTGTCATTGCCACCGTTGTTCACTCGATTTCTCTTCCGAGGCCAACGCCATGGATCGAAATTGCCTCGTTCTCCATGATGGGGTTTTGGTCCTCCTCTCGTGGTGAAATCAACTTCGGCTGCTAGGTGTGGAGTGAAGGTAGACCGAGGACCTCCATCTTGCTCGCTCCTCTGGGTGGCGCAGACTTTAAAAACATCGCGTGGCTCCCCTCAAAGAAAAGCGCAGAAAAACTGTTTCTTTGTGAAACCACCGCCCGATCCCATCCCATCGCCTTGTGTGGAGACAGACGCGCTCAGCCGCAAACACGCACCATGTGCCTTGGCCACAGCTCAATCTTCGTGGCGTCCCTCACAGGAAGAACAGACACAATGCCATCCACGCGCTCCTCCACCGCGCTCTACATCACGGTCGCGACGGCCTCGACCGAGTCACTCTTCGGCGATCCGCTCGTCGGCGATGCCAAGAGCTCTGTGGCAGTCGAAACTACGAGCGAGAGGTCCGCACGCGCGTTCTGGAGCCAGCTCGTGCTGCTCTGTGGCTATGGATCCATGTTCCTGTTGTGCGTCGTGCTGCTCACGTACATGCGTGTCAAGCGTCACGACGCATTTCGCGGCGACGAGAAGGCCGCGCGCAAGATCATCCTGCCGGCCTTCGAGCCGCTGCTCTGGATCCTTGCGGCCACGACGGGCTCGTACGCCGCGTTCTTCTGCACGACGCTCACGACCAACTACTACCACGAGTACCCACCGAAGCGCGATCTTGAGTTCTTCTACTCTGGGCGCCAATTCGTGTTTGTAATCGTCCTGGTCTTCATGTTCCAGAAGAGCGTGTCGCTGCCAGCGCTACGCCGAGCGGTGGTCATCTCGCTCTTCCTGGCGACCTACACGACCCCAATCGTGTGGATCCTCACATCGTACTACGACCCAGCGGGGCCCGTGGTCTTCTGGGGCCAGGCCACAAGCAGGTCGCTCTTACAGATCTTCTACGTGTACGCGTTCCTGAGGCCCCCTGGGCGCGCTCAGCGAAAGCCACTGCGCCAGTTCTGCGTCTTCGTCTTCGTTTACTACGGCCTCACGCTGCTCTCGCTGCTCTTCGCGCGCTTCAAGCTCAAGGTTTGCGCGGCGGTCTGCGGGTACATCGCCATGGGCTGGGCGACGTTCTGCCCGCTGCTCATCTGGCGCGTGCTCAAGGCCGACACAGAATTCTGGCGGGGCATGGGACAGCGAGCGTGCTCGTTCCAGCACATGGCGAGCCAGAATGTTTACATTGACGAGCGTATCTCGTCACGAGGACTCCACCTGCTGATCGAGATGCATCGCAAGTTCGTGATCGACTTTGCCCACTTGGAGCTCAAGAAGAAGATCGGTATTGGCGCGAACGCCGTGGTCTTTAATGGCGTGCTCAACTCGAGCATTCCGGTCGCTGCGAAGGTCTACACACCTCAGAGCTTCACAGAAGAGACCGTCGCGGCTTTCTCCCACGAGGCCGCGCTCTGCGCCACGCTGCACCATCCGAACATTGTCAAGTTCCACGGGATGTGCATCTGTCCGCCGACCGTGTGTCTCGTCTCGGAGCTCTGCCAGGGGAACCTCGAGGACGTGATGATTGCGATCGCGAAGCGCCCGCAGCCCGCGAGTCGACAGCAGGCGCTCATCAACATTGGCTACATGATCGACGCTGCACGGGCATTGGCGTACGTCCACAGCTTCTCGCCACCGTTCCTCCACCGCGACGTCAAGCCCGCCAACTTCCTGGTGGACATTGAGAGCAACATCAAGCTCACGGATTTTGGCGAGTCTCGCAGTCTGCCTCGCCAGCGGCTTGCTGACCTCCAGGAGCCAGCGACGAGGGACAACAATGTCCACGCAGCTGTGCTTCCCATGGTCAAGATGACGGTCACAGGCACGGTAGACTACATGGCGCCCGAGATGATCAGCGGACGAGCGGGGTTGGCAACCTACGGCGAGGCCGCAGACGTGTATTCGCTTGCGATCACGTTCTGGGATATCTTGAACCCAGGCAGGGATCGCTATCCTCGTCAGCAATGCAACCCGATGCTGATATTTGAGACCGTCGTGGACGGAACTCGGCCGGACCTGGACATCCCCATGCATACGCGACTTCGAGAGCTGATCGCGAACTCGTGGCAGACCGACCCGTCGCTGCGACCGTCGGCACGGATGATCGTGGCGCAGCTCGAGGTCGTCCAGGAAGAGCTGCTCGCGACGTTTGCGAGCGAACTGTGCAAGGACTTTGACCAGAGCGGCCTGCCACACATGTCTCCAAGCCCGTGCCGCGAGAAGTTCTTCACTGGCGAGTACGCCATCGACAAGATGCAGGACTTTGCGTACGTGAACACGTCGTGTGAGGGCATCCGTATGGGCTGCGCGCTCATGGACGCCGGCTTCCTGCACCACTTGGACCACTCGCAGGGCTTTGAAGACAACGACTCGATGTACTTTTTCGACGAAGAGAACGTCCAGTTCTGCCAGCCGTTCGCGATCCTCGAGGCCGACCTCACCGAGGACTCGGACGGCTCATGCAGCTCGGGCGAGATCCAGGCCATGGACAGCTTCACGTCATCCACGCGCAAGGTCGGCGGCCCGAAGCGCATCCTGTCGCAGTTCACAGCGAGCCTCACGTCGTCCGGCCGGTCGCAGAGCAAGTCGTCCTTCCTGAGCAACAGCGACGTGACCGACTCGTCCTCCGAGACGAGCGACCGGTGTCAGTGTCCGCGGCTTGGACGGCGCATGGAGATCACGGGTCGCCACGCGCGGCGCCACCGGCACCGACAGCAGCAGCGCGAACAGCAGAAGCAACAGCGCGCGCAACTGGTGCTGCGTCGCAAGTGTCCGCCGATCATCGAGGAGGACAATACGCTCGAGCGCAAGCTGCTGGAGGACGAGGGCGATGAGAGCGGTGGTGGAGGTGACACACCGTCGTCACAGGGCCAGCGGTGCAGCAGCAGCCAGCACGTTGCTGTGACGATCGCAGCTTAGATTGATTGATACCATCCACACAAATGCTTTCCCGCCAAAAATGAAAAACCAATTGGCGCCAAAACAAAAATCGCTCTGATTGGGTAAAATAAGGTAGAAAACCCATCGATTGGTTAAAATTCGATGCTGATTTCTCCAATCAAACTGAAAATGGTCATTTTTTGACAAGCAAAGCAAAAGCAAGCATGGCGTCGACCGAGTGCCCGATCTGCAGCCGCCACGTGCGGGCGGAGAACCTGGAGCTGCACGTGGAGGCATGTCTGCAGAAGAGCAATGTAGAGGAGAAGCGCCGCAAGCGCGTGCTGGAGCTCTCGACGCCGCTCTTCTCTCTGGTGGCTTCCAGCAGACCACTGTCGCAACCACCAGCCACCAATGATGCGCAGCAGCAGTCAAGGCGGCATTCATTCCCCAGTGCTCCGGTGGCTCTACTTACAAACGATACGAAGAAGTCAGTCAATGCGCCCCCATCACCTGTCCAGTCAAAGAAACGCAAGCGAGAGCAGCCGATGACGGTATCTTCTGCACCACTGGCAGAGCGGATGCGACCGACCAATCTGGAGAACTTGGTCGGCCAGGAGGAGCTGCTGGGGCCAGGGAAGCTCTTGTCGTCACTCATTCAGGCTGACCGCGTGCCCAACATGATCCTCTGGGGGTGCGTGTGATGCTTTTGAATGCCATAGTCAAACGCATGATTGCTCACTATGAAATCACTTTGTGTCTATGTGTACCTAGCCCACCTGGCTGTGGGAAGACGACGCTCGCGCACGTGATCTCCAAGTGCACGGGCTCCAAGTTCCTTGTGCTCTCGGGCGCGAGCTCCAACATGGCGGACATCAAGGAGGCGGTCGAGAAGGCCAGGGGGGAGAAGAAGATGTTTCGGCGCCACACGATCGTCTTTGTGGACGAGATCCACCGCTTCAAGAAGAACGTGCAGGTGTGTAATGAACTGTAAAAGACTTGTGTCTATTGACTGAGACTCACTCAATATACTGACTTGCTATGCTAACCTCAGGACATCTTCCTGCCGTCCGTGGAAGATGGGACGATCACGCTCATCGGCGCGACGACTGAGAACCCGTCGTTCGAGATTAACAACGCGCTGCTCAGTCGCTGCCGCGTGTACGTGCTCAAGAAGCACTCGGTCGACTCGATCCGCCAGATCCTCGAGCGTGCGATCCAAGACCCCATCGCCAGTGGCCTGCAGTCCCTGCTCAAGACTGATACCATCCTTGATCAGCAAGACGATTTAGCACCACCATCACCATCAAAGATCCAGGCTGACATCGAGGCGCTCGACTACCTGGCAAAGCAGAGCGGGGGCGACGCGCGCGTGGCGCTCAACTGCCTCGAGATGGCAGTCCAGACCACCATCTGCGATGAGAATAACATTGTCCACGTCACGGAGACGCACGTGCGCCACTGTTTTGCGCACCGGCAGACGCTCTTCTACGACCGTAACGCGGACTTTCATTACGACCTCATCAGCGCCTTTCACAAGAGCATCCGCGGCAGTGACGACAACGCGGCGCTCTACTGGCTCGCGCGCATGCTCGAGGGCGGCGAGAACCCGCTGTATATCGCGCGACGCATGATCCGCATCGCCAGCGAAGACGTGGGTCTGAGCGCCCCCGAGCTCTTGCCGCAGGCCGTCGCCGCGTACCACGCGGCCCACTACGTCGGGATGCCCGAGTGCGACGTGGCGCTCGCCCAGGTTGCGGTGATGCTGGCGCGCGCGCCAAAGTCCGTCGAGGTGTACAGTGCGTACAACCTCGTGAAACAGTCGATCCGCGAGTGGGGCGGCGGCGCACAGCCCGATGTGCCGCTGCATCTGCGCAACGCCCCCACCAAGCTCATGGAGGACCTGGGCTACAAGAAGGGCTACAAGTACAATCCGGACTTCACGGCCGAGGAGCTCCAGGACCAGACGTACTTGCCCGAAGAGCTCCTCGGTACGGATTTCTTCTCAGTCTTCAGGATGTAATGTGAGAGATCCAGACCAAGGCTGCGGAATGTACGAGGAACCATTTTCGCGCTGTCCCCTGGATCAGCACGGACAAACTACACCGGGAGTGTACTGTACCTGCTGTTCCTTGATGGTGAGTGGTCCGAAGTCAAGTGTCGAGTCGCGGTTCGCGTTGGGTCCTTCACTGCGGGGCTGTAAAAAAAAAAAAAGAGGAGCCAGAACTGGATTTGCGAGACAGAGATGCTGACGATAGTGCGTGATCCTGCAGACTCATGAGGGCGCGAAAACGGCTCTTCTTTTGCTGGAGGACAGACGAAATGGGATTCTACCAGCGGTAATCTGTGACGATGAGTTGGGAACTGGATATCGTCGTGAGTTAGGAGACGTCGCAGAAAGATAGAAGGAAAGACCTCTCAAGTTCTTTCAAGGTGCTCATGAGGCTTCAAGGATGATGCGATAGAGAGTCACTATGGACGGACGCCTGCCTGCAAGGATCCCTATGAGGAGTGACAAGAGCTCACTCACCATTCCCCAACTCGTGCTCCAGCCGCCAAGTCGACCTCTCTCTCTCTCTTTAGCTCCTCCAACCAAGTTGCAAGATGTCAAGTACCGCCCCTGCATCTCAAGAGACAAATGTCACGAACGCAGCAGCCAAGGCTCAAGCCATAAAGGCGTTGCTGGCGTATCTCTCCAAGCGCTTCGACGTGCTCCAACTCTTCCTGCTCACAGGCTATGGCGTCATGTTCTTGCTCTGCGCCGTGCTCATCATCTACTTGCGGTACAACCGCAACGCGGCGCTCAAGGGCGATGTCGGGGCCGCTCGCAAGCTTATCTTGCCAGCCTTTGAGCCACTTTTGTGGATCCTGGGCGTGGCCACAGGTGCCTACACCCTCTTCTTCTGCACGGTGCTGGCCACGGACTTCTACACGACTGAGATCTCCAAGCTCGCGACCGAGTTCTTCTACTCGGGCCGGCAGTTTGTCTTTGTCATCGTCGTGGTCTTCATGCTCCAGAAGAGCGTGTCGATCCCAGCCCTAAGGCGTACAGTGGCCATCTCGTTCGTGCTCTCGACCTATACGCTGCCTATCGTCTGGTACATGGTTGAGTACGGCAAGCCCGCGGACTTCTACTGGGTGCTCACGATCTCCAGAGCGCTGCTGCTATCGCTCTACACGTACGTGTTCATTCGGCCGCCAGGA
>JAASFV010000166.1:0-34710 GCA_023334015.1 Globisporangium paddicum
GAACCCGCGACAACCCTGCTCGCCGAAGCGCCCTCAATAAGTCCGTAGCCGCTCGGACTGTCAGCACATGTGGAAATGGCTGCGGCAAACAACAACCTTGTCGTTCAGTTCATGTATAAAATGTCAGAGGGGGAACATCACATTCCACAGGTTCTCAGTAAATTTATTCTCGCGGGAACATGACTGTCGGACACAACTAATGTTTTGCGGTATCTGAAAACATTTTTGGATCAAATATTTTCCAAGAAATCGAAGTGCGGCTAACCAATTGGCGCGTATTGTATTGGCCAGTTGGTAACCCAATGCGGCTTTTAACCCAAACATAGTGCGCATACGATACTGTGCAAAACCAATTTGACATGTTTTGTGGTATTTTAGACGTATGTTTGCTGTATTCGACAATTTCTGACTGTACCGTATGAGCTCTCTAAATAAATATCTATATCTTTGTGCTCACTTTATTTGGGAAATTGATACCGAAGCCATAGACGACATGGCCCCCACAAAGCAGCACAATGTTGAGTCTGGCATTGCGTCTGTATGAGCTGCTTGTCCTTGCCAAGGAAATAGGTGACGTGAATACGATCATCAGTCGCAAAGTAATGATAACTGAACGCTACCAAAGTGTTCACTTGCGCAGAAACCGACTGGAGTGCTCGAAGCGCACCAAGGTCCTATAAGTCAGTACGGTATTTTACGAGCAACAGACCAGTCAATGAGGGGAGAAGTGTGCCGCTCAAGCCATCCGTGATGGTTTCCATCCACCGTCGTCGCTACAGGAAGGCCAGTTGAATTGAGTTGCGAGCAGTCCTGGGTCTCAGTCGCTCACACGTCGCAGATGCTGCCTTTTCAGCTAATCAGTAAATATTATTCCACTATTTACACTCTATTTCAGCCAATCACTTGACCGAAAAGTTTGATTGGTTATTGCTGACCTGTTTCACTGGAGCTCTGCAGTGGAGACACCATCCAATTTCGCCAAGGCAAGCAAGCGACAGCACACCCACGTCTCGCCGTCTCACGCCCGTTCGCTCGTCCGTGACACCGTCAGCAGCAGCTTCAGTAGCCCTCCCACACAGCAGCCAGGCACCATGGCGAAGAGTATGCGCTCCAAGATCAAGCGAAAGTTCCGCACGGAGCTCCGCAAGCGCATCGGCGTGCCACACCAGGCCATCCAGGACGCCAAGATCCAGGAGAACCTCAAGCGCGCCATCGAGTCGCAGGGTACGCTATTGCATCACCACTATGCTACTGACGGTACCTGTACACACACCGCATTGTTTCTCTGACGCACTGCTGGTTTTATCTTTATACAGAGGGCAAGTCGGTGATGGAGCTCAAGAAGCTCATGGGCACGGCCTCTGCGCCGGTCGCGCTCGTGAACGGCGGCATGGAGGTCGACGACGAAGACGCCGCCGGCTCGCTCGCCAAGACCGAGGCCGAGATCCTGAACAACGAGGCCGAGCTCGCCGCCGCCGCCAAGGAGAAGAAGAAGCTCGCCAAGAAGCTCGCGACCAAGCGACGAAAGAAGAAGTTTGTGCACTTCCACACGCTGCGCAAGAAGGGCGTGTAAGCCTATTGCACGAGGTCTACGTCTGCCACACGCCCGTCGTGTTCTTTACATTCTTGCCTACTCGCTTTTAGAAGTCTCACACGACACATAGGCTCACACACACGTGTGTGTCTGTGTCTGTCGCCACTGAATTTGTAACCTGCTATTAATATGCTGTTTATTTTATATTCACTCACTCGTCGTCCCAGTCCGAGGCTTCCTGTGTGGGCTGGAACGTCATCTGCTTGTCGTACTCGTAGCCGCTCTCCCCAGGACGCACGATGTTCTGCTGGAAGACCAGGTCCATCTTCTGCTTGACCTGCTTGAGCTGCGTCTCGGACACGCGGTTGTAGTCGGCCTGCGGTAGCGCCGGCGCCACAGTAGCAGCAGAAGGCTCACGCTCTTGTGAGGATCGACTGGGGCGCGTCTGGTCGATCAGCTTGCGCACCAAGCGAGCGAGCTGCAACGATACCAACGTTCCAGTTAGACTCATGGCAGACGCTCGCAGTTCAGTATGCATGGAGTGTTGCAGTACCTGGCGAGCCGACACTTTTCGGTTGCCCAGCACCCGGTCGTGGGCAGCGATGAGCTGGTCCACAATGGCGTCAACATCCACGTTCGGAGCCACAAGGAGGTCCTGCAGATCGATCTCGTGGTGGTAGAGCTGCCGCGACGACGCGTCTGCAAACTGGGGGCTGTGCGCATACTCAACGATGATGCCTGGCGGCGTGTACCGCAGTGCTAAGCGACGCGGCTCAATCGCTCCAGCAGCCATGATCTGCCAAAGTGGCCTTGTGATAATGCGGATTCTAATCTTGGAGCATGGTTGCGCCCTGTATTAACAGCGCGGCCCTTCGTATTGTCCACAGGGATTTATATTACTTACTTGTCTGCTGTCGCTGCTTCTTCGTGCGGCGGCGGCATCATGACGCGTTTGGGGCCACAGCAGCCAGCGCGTCGGATCTCGCCGCCAGCGCCCCACTCGGCGTTCTCCTTCCACATGCGCGCGTCGCCCTCATACTGCTCACTCTTCCAGATGGGCACGGTGGCCTTGAGCGTGTCAATCGCGTACGCACACGCTTGCAGCGCCTCGGTGCGGTGCGGCGACGACACGGCGATGACCACGCTCGCCTCCTTGACGAGCACGACGCCCAGGCGGTGGAAGAGCGCGATGCCCACGACACTGGGCCACTGCGTGCGCATCTGCGTGCAGATCTTGCGCAGCTCGGAGACTGCCATGGGCTCGTAGCCCTCGTATTCGAGGCGCACGACCCTCTTGCCGGCAAAGTTGTCGCGCGTCGTGCCGATGAACGTCGAGATGGCACCGGCGCTCGCATGCGTCACGAGCTCCACGGCGCGCTGCGCGTCCAGCGGCGCATGCGTCACCTCCACAAAGTCATTCGCGTCGCTGTTACTGAGTTGCTGGTGGTCGTGGTGACTGTGGCTGTGTACAGCGTGGTCTGCCATCGTGGAGCCCAACCTGCTTCGCCGCGATGTCGCTCTTGGATGAATGTGCATTTTGGCTTGGAAATCCAATGTTTTGCCTGTGAAATGAGTATGTTGTAGAAAGTAAGACGAATACGCCTGATAAACAAGTTTGCTTTGCGAGCTATTGATACTGTTAGGCATATTATTTGGATTGTAAATGGGCTATCTTAAAATATAAAGGTAAAATTAATAAAAACATATTTACAGCCAATCCCTGTCTCTATAATACAAACAAACTCATCATTTCTACCAATCATCACTGGAGATTGATTTCACAGCAAACACAACATTGCCAACCCGCATCCCAAGCACCAGCCAAGCTGAGGCCTGCCACCATGGAGCTCTGGCTGTACGTGGACGCCGTGACGGGCCAGCAGAAGGGTCCGCTGCCTCCCCACACGCTCAAGCGACTGCTGCGCAGGGGTCTATTGCAGCCGCAGCAGTTCGTCTGGACGCAGCGCCTGGGCGCGTGGCGGGCGCTCGCCGACGTGGATGACTTTCGTGCCTACTGCGCCACCTGGAGCTGCTTCTGGTACTACATGCTGGACGCACTGGACGCGCCTGCAGTCACTGCTGCTGATGGTGCAACAGAGACGACCAGACAAGCGGGACCCGTGAGCACGAAGGAGCTCGTGGCGCTCTTCCTGGACGGCGACGTGGACGGCATGACACTCGTGTGGGCCAAGGACATGGCCGACTGGAAGCCCATCAGTACGTTCTTCTATGATACAGTAGTTTGGGTGAGCGTATGTAGTGGATGGCAGTGTGTCTAATTACTAACCTTGTGTACTTGTTTTTATTAGGCGAAGTGCCGGCGCTGAAGGAATTTCTGCACGAAGCGAACGAGGACCAGGCGCGAGAGGAAGAGGTGCTCGAGAAGCAAAGCCAAGTGGCTGTCGAGGACCAGGTCTACAAGGACGAGTATGCAGCGCCTCCCTGTACTTCTTCTCTATGATGTTTGCTGTATTAATCGATTTATAATTTTCTATATGTTGCAGAAAAGTCGAAGCGTTCGTCGCAGAGGATGGGAAGCAGTACATTTTCGACACTGAGGCGAAGAAATGGATTACGCCCGAGGACAAGATTGAGGAGGATCTGGAGGCGCTTCGAGACGCTGTGGGGGAGACGAAGGCAGACCACGAAGCCGCCCAGGAGCTCAAGAAGAAGAAGCAGCAGCTCAAGCAGAACAGCAATAAGAGCAAGGCCAACAATGTCGCAGTACAGGAGACCAAACCGAGCGCGGCTGAAAGTGAGGATACTGCTGGCTCAAGTGCGGCTGGTGGCCTAGACACAGACGATACTAGCGGAACAGAGCCCAGCGCCAGTGGCGAGAAAGGCGATGCGGACGAGAAGAAGCGCAAGAAGAAGAAGAAAAAGAACAGCGAGAAGTGGAAAAAGTCCAAAAACCGCACATGGGTCTACGTAAATGGCCTGCCGCTGGACGTGACGGTGCAGGAGGTCCACGACCATTTTGCCAAGTGCGGCGTGGTGCAGCAGGACCTCGTGGCCGGCGCGCCGCGCATCAAGCTCTACGAGAACAAGGAATTCGGCGGACTTAATGTGCGTATACGACTCTTGTTGATTGGATTGCTGTCTTTGAAGACAACGGAGACTAATCATATGATGTTTTTTGTGTGGTGTTAATGTAGGGAGACGGCTCAGTGTGCTACATGAAAGCAGCTTCAGTGGAGCTAGCGGTGCAGCTCCTCGACAAGTCTCACATCCGACCAGAGTACGTAGAAAGCTACGAATCAGCTCGTATGTATGTTGCTTGCTGGTGTTAACTTAATGTATCTTTATTCTCTTGTGTGCAATGTGCAGGTGGCCAATCGACGTGGCCCCCGCTGTGTTTGAGCAGAAGGGCAAGGAGTTCGTCAAGCGCAAGAAGCTCAAGCTCGACAGCCGTGCGAAAGTCAAGAAGTTTGAGCAGGAGAAGGTGCGTTGCTGCTCATAAATTCTGCGGTTCGATGGGCTTGTACGAGACTCACACTGTGTGCTGCTGTTTTTGAATGAGTAGGCGCTGTCGTGGAACGAAGGCGCAGACGACGAGCGCAATGGACTGCGCATCGTAGTGATTAAACACATGTTCACGCCCGAAGAAATCGAAGGTACTGTTGATTGTACTGTTGTGAGACGATTTATGCAGTTCACCACCGATACTTATGAGATGCTAATTCACGATTTCTCACAGACGAAGCCTATGAAGACGAGTTACGAGATGATATCCTTGCAGAGTGCCTCAAGATGGGTGAAGTGTCCAAGGTTCGTACATCATCGAGCTCTGCGTATTATCACAGTTTCAACCTGCAGCTAGCTGAATATTGTTATGTATATTGTTGTGGTCAACAGATCACGCTCTTCAGCAAGCACGAGGATGGTGTGGTCGTGGTAAAATTTGAGTCCACGGGCTCGGCCGCGACGTGCATCGACGTCATGAACGGTCGGTTCTTTGCCGGCCGGAAGCTTGAGTGTTCGTTCTGGGACGGCGCAGACTACACGTATCGTGAGTCCAAGGACGAGGAGAAGGAGCGTGCTGACAAGTTCAGCTCGTGGCTGGAGGAAGGCTCGTCCTCGTCCGAGGCAGAAGAGGAGGATGACGATGGTGAAGATGGAGAAGAGTCTTGCTGGTCAAAATGACTTCAACACCCAACCTCACATGCGACACTGTCGAGTCATTTGGAACTCAAGTAGGAAGCCATGTTGGTCTATAAATGGTACACTTCAGCCAATCTGACGCGGTCAGTTATTGCTCTCGAATTAGACCTCTCTGCTGAAAACCTCACGTGTCAGAACTCCAGGTCACCATCGAACCAGCCAGCACAGGTACACCTCCAGCACTCACTCCATCATACTCAGCCCAGACGCTGAAGCATCGGAGCAAACCTCCATCCAAGCGCACTCGTCTCGCTATCAAGCAAGACCTGTGAATCCCCAGTCAACCATCTCACTCATTGAGTTTCGTCAAGGCGTTCAGCAGAAGAGCAGTGTTCTGCGAGGAGAGCAAGCAAGAGCTCTATTTTCTTCAAGCGCGTGAGTGGGGGTGGGCTGCTACTCTCTGCTCCCCCACAAATAGCTTTTCTATCTCTCTCATCTTGGGTTTCCGATTCAAAGCCACTCAACTTGAAGAGCTCCAGCAAGAGAGCCTCACAAGTCTCGAGCGAGCAATGGTGGCGGAAGTGATGGACAGCTGGACGACGCAGAAGCCCTGGAGCGTGACCGAGGAGATGTGGAAGCGCAAGGCCAAGGGACTCGAAGATCAGTACCAGCAACTCCTCTCAGACCACCAAGACCTGCGCCTCGATAAGGCCAAGATCATGGGCGAGCTGCGTGTGCTCCAGCGCTACAAGGAGACGGCCGAGGATATGATCAGTAAAGAAGTCGCGACCCGGAAGTGAGTGCTGTGCTGCTGTGTGATATTGTCTTAAAGTCTGGCTAACCTTGTTGCTGTGACAGGATCGAGCACAAAGAGAAAGTGTCAGCGCTCACAAAGATGGAACAGTACATGAAGAAATATGAGCGGGTATATCGAGCATTTCACGCTGCTGGCTGGCTAGGTCTCGGCTGGAGCTCTCACTTTTGCTAACTATTTGCATGTTTCTTCTAAAACTGAAGGAGTGCGAGCGCACGCAGACACTCGAGCGTGAAAATGCGTTCCTCGTGGACCAGGTCTCTAGCATGAAGGGGGAGACCGAGGTACGTGTTCGACCTCAACTTTGCGATGATCGACTTATGATGTAGGTTTGCTCAGCTCTGTGTGTGGTTGTATTCTCGCTTGGATGACAATAGAAACGCCTTGACTTGCTACGCGAGCTGGAAGAAACCCAGAAGCGCAACACGCGCAACAAGGAGAAGATCCGCGAGTGAGTCCTCTGAGTACCTATACTTAAGCTGACTGTCTTCCGTTGACTGTGACTCCGTTGAATGTGAAATAGGATGGAAATCGTCGGCATTGAGCACGAGAATTCGATCCTGGAGCTCAAAGAGAAAGTGCAGAAGCTTAAGCGCAAGTCGGACGCTGCAGAGGACGTGCTAGGCGACAAGAACGACGAGTGCAAGAACCTGGCGGTGCGGCTCGCGGTGAGTTTTCAAAATATCTGTTTTTTTGCCTATATTAAGTGCTGGTTACTGAGCCTCCGACTTGGTCATTATGTTGCAATCAGGCGGTGGAGTCCGCATGGGAAGCAGCCCGCGGCCAGAACAAGCTCGCGCTGCATGAGCTCAAGAAAAAGTGGGTGTCCTCATCTATGAACCTTAATTGCTAGGTGCAAATCTGTTGACTGACAACCTTGTGATGCAACAGGGAGTCGCTAACCAAGGAGCTGGAAGTGGTCAAGACCGAGTCGAAGGTGAGCTTATTTAACCTTGTTCATCATAATCTTGCACAGCTCCACTCACACTAATGAATGTGTTTAATAATAAGCAGCACACCAACTACCGCATCCACGCACTAGATGTCGAGGTCGAGTCGGCGCAGTCCAAGCTCCGCCACAAAGACCGCACGATCGATGTAAGAGTACTGGAGTTTGCAATCTACCCCAAAGTGTCCTTATTTATCTATGCTGACAACTAATGATAACCTGTGTTCACTGTTAATACAGGACCTCCGTGATACGAATGGGCAACTCAAGAAAGACATGGCCAAGCTGACCGATAAGGTCCAAAACCTATCGTCGAGCCTAGCAGTCATGCAGGAGCTGCTCGCGGAGAAGGACAAGGAGATCGACCGCAAGGACGAGATGATCCGCTGCAAAAAGACGGAAGTCAAGGTAGGTGGTGATGCTGAGGAGCTGATAGAGTACCTTATATTAGGAGGCACTGACTTGCTACTACCCCGAACCTTGTGCCAGTGCTTGTCGAAGATCGACGACTCGTCCAAGGACCGCATCGAGGAGCTCGTGCGCCAGGTCGCGGACCTGCAGCAGCAGCTGCTCGAGACTCAGAAAGAGTACCTGAGCAAGGTCAAGAAAGACGAAGTGTGGCGAGAAAAACAGCGCTCCAAGTACGCATTTGACATGAATATGCGAGGTTAAGTCCAAAGTCGCTCTAACAATGTTGCTTGCATCCTAAAATAGGGACCGGTCGGAGATCATGAAGGACATGGAGGTTCTGCACAAGCCCCGGCGCTGCAAGAATTGCAACGAGACGTTTACGAACAAAACCAACACGTCGCTCTCGTGCTCGTTCCACCCGGGGCGCTACGTCGCGCGCCAGTATCCGCTCGAAGGCTACCAGTGGAGCTGCTGCCAGAAGCGCGATCTCTCGTCGCGGCCGTGCAAGTTCGCGGGTCGCCACGCCGAGTCCAAGCTTGCTGACTGAGCCAAAAGAAGAACGTATAACCACGAAAAAAAGATGAGAGAGAGAGAAAGAGAGAGAACGAGAGAGCTGAGGAAAGCAATCAAGACGAACGCAGAGTCGATTAGATAACAACACCGCAAACAAATGGATGGTACCTTTTTATTATAGGCATGCTACTACAATACCTATATTAGGATGGAGCCGCTTTCAAGCTGATCTTGAAACGTCAGCGCCAACAAACAAACAAACAAACAAGCCAACAACATGCGTGTGCTCGTCAAGGTGCACGGCCTACAGTTCACGATCCCGTGTGGCGACGGCAGCCAGAGCGTCAAGTGGCTCGGGCTCGCGGTCGCGCAGCGGTACGCTCTCGCCGCCCCGCACGGACGCTGCCGCACGCGCGAGGACGCGCACCTGACGCAGGGCTTCTTCCTGCCCGCGGGCGTGTTTCGCGCCGGCGCGTTACTGCACCCGACAAGTCGTGTTTGCGAGGTGTGCAAGGATAACGACATGCTTGTTGTGCAACTTCAGGTACACAAGTTTGTGTTTGCTATTGTTTTGTGTGGTGCCATATACCTAACAATGAGGGCTTGCTAGCGTGAGGTGCCTGTAAACGAAATCGGCACGCCGCAATTTGCACCCTGGACGATCAGCGCGTTCTCAACAAGCGTCAACCAGCGCAACTCCAGCAACTCAACAAGTGCAAGTCTTGCGGACAGCAAGAGCTCGCCAATAAGCGGTGCCCTCGAGTACAAGCACCAGCACAAGAGCGCCCCAGGTGCGGACGCCAAGACAGTCGAGGACGAAATGAAGCAGTACGCACGCTCCGAGCTGCTGCAACAGGTCAACTCGGGCCAGTTCCAGTCAGAGATGGAGGTCGAGGCCGCCTTCCTGTACGACTGGAGTCGCCTGCGCGCGGACGAGCTCGAGAGGGAACCCAAGGAGCGCGAGGCCGTCCAGGAGCTCCTGCTCGCGCACTTTGCAAGCCTCAACGCCGCCTACATGCACTACGCCGTGGGCAGTGGCGAGATGGGCTACGGCATGACCGGCGACGAGCTTGCGCACTTTGCGTATGAGTGCGGCTTGTGCGACGTGCGCAACGACCGCAAGCTGCTCGAGAAGGCGGTCGCGCAGTGCCTCAAGCACGACAGCCTCGCGTCGCCGTACGATCGCGGGACGCTCTCGCGCGTGGGCTTTCTGCACGCGCTGCTGCGTCTTGTGAGCCTCCTGTGGGGCTCAAAGGTGGGTAACAACATGCAGACGACGAGCTTCAGAGATGCGCTGGAGAAGAGTCTGCAGGAGAACGTTGCGCCTACGGTCGCGCGGCTCACGAGCGGGCCCTTCCGAGACCTCTCGCACCATGACGTACGTGTCAATACGCTCGACATTATCATGATCGCACAATGTCTGACCATGTGTGTGATTCTTGCTTCAGAAAATGATGGCGGTCTTCCAAGAAGCCAAGCCCAAGCTGCTCAAGCTCTACGCCAAGTATGCGGCCACGGTGCCTGGCCAACAGACCGACAAGTCCACAAGCAACACCACCCCCACGACAATGGCGACGACGTGGCCACAGCTGCTCTCAGCCACGGGGCTCAAGGCTATGCTCTACGACGGCGGCATGTTCTGCGCGGGGGACGCCAAGAGCCACGATGCGATCTTCGAGAGCGCCGTGGACCAGAGCTTCAGCGGCATGCGCGACGTGCGGCTGCCTGAGGACCAGCGACTCGTCTTCGTCGAGTTCCTCGAGGTCGTGGCCCGCGTGGCGCTCGCAGTGCTGGGCCACGAGCACGACCTGCCGCCCAAGGACGCCATCAAGATCGCGCTCGACGCACTGCGCAGCCTGCCACTTAAGCCGGCAGTTACTGCGACAGCAAGCAGACGCAAGTAGGACAGTAAGCGGACTACTAATATATTTATACGTTTGCTATATCCATTCACAGTCTTGTCTGCACCTGTACGTTATCCATATCATAAGCTTCCATCCACACTCTACACGTCCATCGATTGTCCTTCTCACAGGGAAGCCTTAAGGATCTCGTACCACGACTTGTGCGACTCGACCGAGTCGACTGCGAGCTTGAGCTTGGCGCCGTTTGCGAGCGACACGACGAGGCCGCAGCTCAGGTCACGCGAGGCGCCCACGTCCACGACGCGCCCGAGCGGCTTGAGCTGGTGATCCACCTCGCTGGCCACGCCCAGCGTGTCACCCTCGACGATGTAGAACTGGCGCAGCTTGACGCCGCCGCCCCGCACGTCCGTGAGCCAACCGCTGAAGACCGGCGCGAGTCCCTTGCGCTTGCGGCTCGCGAGGTACCGCTTGGCGTTGAAATTGTCACCACCCTGGCGCGTCGCGGTCTGCATGAGCGTACGCCAGCGCTTGGCGCTGTCGTACGAATCCGCGAACACTTTCCACACGCGGCCGCTCTTGAGCTTGATCTGGAGCCCGTTCTGCTTGCCCGTCCAGTCTTCGACCGCCTGGACCTTGTCGCACTGCACAACGCCCGAGTTGGCATCCTTGGCGAAGCTCACCTCGGCGCCGTGGAGCGTGAAGTAGAAGCGCTTCCAGGACTTGAAGAGTCCCGCCTGCTTGTGCATCCACCCGGCGTGGTTTGCGCGCGCGGTCTGCACGTACGTCGACTTGACCGACGTCGCGGTGCCATGGGACCCTGTGCGGTCGTTCGCGAGCGCGGCCGACGACATCGCGGCATACCAGAGCATACGCTCGTCGTACGTGTCGGCGTACACGAGCACGGACGCGCCCGAGTCGAGCTCGATCGCGAGCCCGTGCGGGTGCACATCTGCGAACGAGACCGACTTGATGTAGCCCGAGTTGCGGCCGTCGATGCTCGACGCATCCTCGGTCACCTTGCACTCGAGGTACCCGTCGACGCGCGCGACAAAGTGGTAGCGCCGCCACGCACCGGCGCGTGGCTCCTGCTTGAAGAGGAAGCCCTCGTGCTGCTCGGACGCCGTGACAGTGTACGACGTCTTCGAATACCCGCTCAGGTGCTGGAGCTTGTCGAGAGACTTCTGGAATGCCTGCAACCACGACTCGTACGCGGCCGCGCTCTCGCAGTACACTGGCAGCTGCTTACCTGACGCCAGCTGCAGCATGATGCCGTGTGCCATGCCACTCCATGGCTGCGCGGCCTGCACGGTGCCAAAGCCCTTGGGCGCCTGGCCGGGCGCCTTGCTGTGCTTGAACTCGGCCCCCGAGAGCACGGCGTACTGTTTCTTCCACGACTTGAACGTGCTGCTCTGGATGTAAAGCCAGCCGTTGAAGGGCACGACGGCCACGGACGTTGCGCGGCGCGTCTCAAAGCACGAGTTGCGGCCCGGGCCCGTGGTGTCGCGCGCAGCTGCTGGCGCGGTCGCGTGCTGTGGTGGTGACCGTGGGCCCGAGGCGAATGCGGGGGCACTGGCACGACGCTCTGCAGCACTAGCCTGGTCGCTGTATCCCCGCGCGCGGCCTTTCTTGACCTTAGCGCCGGCGCCGACGATCGCCGCGTAGTTGCCCGAGCTGATCGGCAGGCCGTGCACAGCGTCGGCGGCCTCGTCGTCGTCCGTATTGTTACTGCTGAGCGCAGTCTTGAGAGGGAAGCGGGGCTTGACGGCCGGCGTTCCCACTGGCAGCGGCGCTGGCGCGTTGTGTCGAAAGCTGCTCGCATTGCCAGCAGCGAACGCCTGGTAGTTGCGCGTCTCGACCGGCAGGCCGCGCACCGTGTGGTCGAACACCACGTCCTCGTCCACCGAGTCGGTGCTCACGGCCTCTCCAAGGATCGCTGGCTCATCGTCGCTCTCCATGTCGTTGTTATTCCCCAAGAGAATGGAGAACCGCGGTGGCGGCTGCGAGGGCCGCCTCCGCTGGTCCATCGCGCTGCTGCTGCTGCTCTTGTTGTTATTGTTGCCGCGCACCGTGTGCGCCTCGGGGACGACGACCGCTGTCGGGCCCCCGGCCTGCTTGAGCAGCTCCTGGTAGTTGCGCGTGTCCATGGCGACGCCCATGGCGATGTCATCGTCGTCGTGCTCCTCGAGCGCGCCGTCGCGACCCATGACGGGACTCGTCTGCTCGTAGAACGCCTGGTACGCGTTCCTGGGCGGCGCCTGTTGCTGCGGCTGTCTCTTGTGCGTCACCATCGCCCTCTATGTGTGTAAGTGCTGCACGCGTGTGTAGCTCTCGTGTCTCGCAGCCAGCCACCGAGACGCGTGCGCGAACGTGACCTCTTGGCTTGCTCGCTTTTCTCGAAATGGTTGAGAATCACTCAGGTCTGGACACAAAAAACAAAAAAAGTGGATAAAACGGAGAATAATATTTCATCAATTAATACACTCTATAAGTACATGCGTAAAAATGAGATAATTCAGCTATATTGGACTGTGATAATTTATAATGTGACTAAATATGATATAAACACAGAGGAGGGTTGCTGACAACCGATTTCTGCTCCAAACCAGGTTTATTTGTAAAAGTGTTTAGCAGCAGTCTCAAATATACACACACCTTCTTCCCCGAAAGTAATGTTTTGGTACACTTTGACATGAAACAGAGCGTTTATTATGTTTTGCCAGCACTATGTTGAGCCGAGGCCGCATCTCCATCACAACAACTGGACCCGAGCGTTGGACTCGAACCGACGTTTCCCAGTGGATTTGTGGCTGCAAACGCAAGGGCGACGCGACTCTCGGCCAAATTTTAGCCTCACTGCTAGCAATATAGCAGCAGTAGCGAAGCTCGCTATTGTTTTTAATATAGCTGCTTGGTGCGAGTAGTGGCGTGTGGCTGCTGTTTCTTTGATTCACCAGACTCACGCGAGGCCACACAGTCTCGAAGGATGTGCCAGTCAGAGAAGCCCAGTGATTGGCTGAAATACAAGTGAGTCAGGCACACGGGTACAGTTTTTGTGGGGCAATGGGTACATTTTCCGATAAATTTGATTGGATTGACAAGTCGATCCATTACCAAATTACGAACGCGTGGAGAACCCACTCACTCAGATTCGGCAACTCACTCACTCGAATGAGTTGAGTGCAAGTGAGTTCGTGTGCGTGTGGGCTCGAAACGCATTTGCGTCCACCCATTTCCGCCAAAGAAAACGCAATTGGACACGCCTTGGCGGATGCTGTGGTTACTACTGCAACAGTAGTACTGCTCTTGCTGTCCAAAGGTCAGTGCATACTGACCGCACACTGACCATCCCGTGGTCACACGCTTCAGTGCGCCGCGCCTTGAGCTCCAGTTGCTTAGCTCTAGCATGAGACGAGGCTTTGCGCAAGGCTCTGGCGTCCGCGTCCACAGCAGCAGCAGCGAACTTGTGGATCACATGACCATCCAAGTGCCAGAAGAAGCCAAGTTCCTTCTGTTTCGCAGTCAATCGGACCCTCGGCTTCTTCGGCGCCGTTGCTGCTACTGTGCGCACAGATGCTACCGTCTTGCGCTTCCCAAGGATGCCCACAGCTGTCTGCGTGGGTATCATCTCGACGTCTGAGTTGACGGCGAGAAAGTTCTCGCACACGGCCTTGTACTTCAGCTCAATGGCGTGCGGTCGCGGCGCAGCGACGGGAATGGTGCCAACTTCTTCTTTCGCTACGAAGGTTTTCTGGCTTGTGGCGTCGTGGCCTGGTCACTGCTGCCGTAGACGCCGTGAGCGGCAAGCAGTAAGACTGCACGACCGTATGCAAGACGAAGCTGCTGTTCGAGGAGCACGACCGTGTGCAGGTTGTGCGAGAGCTGAGGATGGCCGAGGACGAGGCCGAGAGCGATCTCTTGCTGCTGCGGCTGTGCAAGGCTTTGCTACGCCGATGTCATGCTGCCGTTGGTCGGGAGGGAGCACTTGGTGCGCGAGGTCGTGTTGCAGGCCGCCAAGCTCTCGTCGGTGGGGGACGCTGGGAGGCGCCATTCTTTGGCCGATGCGAAGAACGGCTGCTGGTCGTACCGGACAGCCAGCAGTGGCCCGGACAACAGCGACTTCCACTGGTCGTCATGCTGGTCGTCGGGCCGACCATGCTGTCCAACCAGTAGAGGCAGCACCACCGTCGATCCATACTGCATGTTCATCGTGTTAGCGCGAGAGAGAAGAATACAATATTTCTGCTCACTCTTCTTCTTCCTCACTCACTCACCTTCATCTTCTTCCTTGCATCACTTCTTTGCTCATGGCGACAACGAAATATCCGACAAAGGAACTTCAGCATCGAAATACCCGAAAATGATGTTTTCTAAAAATTGACAAAGCAGGTGGCATCTGAGAAAAGAGCTGATCCAATCAGACTCAGCTCGCCGTATCTGAGTCTGAAAGGATTCGAAAAGCCCAACAGCAAGAATTAATGGCGAGTGCGATGGCCGCCGCAGCGCCGCCGGTAGCACCGACGCTGCAGAGCCACGGGCAGCTACTGCAGCAGAGTCGAGAGCACTTGCGAGTGCTGCCTGCGTCCGCCAACTGGTATTGCTCCAAGGTGCGTTCTGTGGCTGGATATCTACCTGTCTATTCATCATCACAACTTCACCATTAACTTTATCATTGCGCTTTCTCTCTCTCTCTCTCTCTATGTGCACTCGTAAGATCTGCGACTGGGGCTACAGTGACGCACTGGGTCTGCTACTCGCCTTCGGTGCAAAAGACCGCGTCTTCATCTACCAGGTACGTCATTAGAATGTGCTACAGATCTCTTCCGTGCTTCGTGAATGACACATTCATTTGTGTACGCAGGTGGCGCTTGGTGATGACGCAGGGCGCGCTCCAAGGAGCGCTAAACCGCTCCATAGCCCCATAGATGACAGCAACAGCAGCCTGCGCTTCTTCGCGCACGTCAAGCGCGGGAAGAAGGACCAGCGCGTCACTGCGCTGCAGTTCCTCAACGACCGGAGTGGCGACCTGCGTCTGCTCTGCGGCGGCGAAGAAGGCGGTGTGCAGGTCTGGGACGTCGCGACCTTGAAGCTCGTGGCACAGCACCGCAAGCACGGCAGCATAGAGGTGATGGCTCTGGCGGCATCCGCGTCGCTGGACCCGACGCTCATCGTCGCGGGCGACCGCCAGGGCCGCATCAGCGTCTGGAAGCGCGACGAGTACGTTGTACTGCGGGCCTCATATTAAAATCTGTAGGGGCTAACAGGTTGTAAATGTTCATTTGCGTGCGTTATTATAGGGAGAGTGTGACGGTGTTCACGCCCATTACGGGTGACGGCGTGTTCGCGATGGCCATGGCGCCGCACGACAAGGCGCTCGTGGCTGTCGGCTACCGCAGTGGCGTGCTGTGTATTGTTGACGCGCTCAAGGGGAACGTCCGGTATCGACTCGACGGCCACGACCAGGAAGTCCAGAGCGTCGTGTGGAAACCTGCAGTGCCCTCACTATCAGACGATTTCAATTCCAACGCAGGCGCATGGCTCGCGTCCTCGTCGCGAGACCGTAGCATCAAGGTCTGGCGCATGACACCAGCGCAAGAGCCCGAGCTGGTACAGGTGCTGACGCTGCCCAAGGGCAAACAGGCGTCGTCATACAACCAGTCCAAGCGCCTGTGGCTGCCGATCGCCTGGAGCTTCAATAGCAACTCTACAGCGACGCTCCGACTCTGGTCTGGGTCCTTTGATGGCAACCTGTTCGCTTGGGAGTGGACGCCAACCTCTGTTGGTGGTAGTGACGACAGCAGTAAGCCCAAGCTGCCTGCGTGCAAGCCTGTGGTGGTCAAGAACGGCCACAGCCGTCTGCTGTTCAACATCGTGTCGCTGTCGCCCTCCGTAAGCATACCCCCCGCCAAGCGTGCGAATGTGCCGTCGATGCTCTCGATCTCTCTCGATCGTGAGCTGCGTGTCTGGAAAGAAGGACCCACGAGCGCAGCACTCGTGTGCCAAGACAAGTTCCTGGGCCTCGGTGGCCACGTGTACAGCGTGGCTTACAACCCCAGCAGCCACACGATTGCGTGCGGCGTGGGCGACCAGACGATCCGCCTCTGGAACGTGTCTCCCAAGAGCTCGTTGAAGAGTTTGTACCAGGCAGACTTGCTCTGGAAGGGGCTGCAGAGCAAGGTCACGTGTGTGGCCTGGCATCCGTTCCAATGCTCGCTTCTAGGCTACGGCACAGAGGACGGCCAGTTGGGTGTCTTTGATACCGAGACGAAGAAGAGCGTGCGCTTCAAGTCGTACCACGGCAGTCAGGTGACTGCGTTGCAGTGGCGAGCCAGATATTCACAGCAGCCAAAGGAAGAGGAAAAAGAAACTGGTGAAGGCGACGCGAGCGCCTTTGTGCAGGCCATGCTGGCTCTGGAGAGCGCCCAAGCTGACGGTCAGAGCCTCGAAGACGCACTCAAGGCCCAGGATGGAAGCACCAAAAAAGATCCGAACGAGCTCCAAGTGCTATTGTGGAGCCAGGATCAGCAAAAGACGCAGCTCTTGGAGAGCAATCCGGACAAACCCGACTTGGCGTCCTCAGAGATCAAATTGCAAACGACATGTACCAGTTTTGCGTGGAACGCGCGCGGCGATCAACTCGTGGTCGGACGGGAGAATGGTACAGTGGAGGTCTTCGCTGTCACCAGCGGCTCAGAGTTCGTATCGATACTGAAGCTCCACGAGCACGTGCAGAAAGTCGTGAGCCTGGCGTGGAGCTCGTCGCCTTCGTCCGCAGCTGATGTCAGTACCCTGCTTGCATCTGGCAGTCAGGATGGTATGATCTTCGTCTATGACCTAACGCCTAGTGGAGAAAAGAAGACAACCAGGAAAAAGACAACTTCGTCGCTCAATGAGCTCGTTGTGGCCGTGTTCGCTGGCCACAGCAACGCGATTACGAGTCTCCGCTGGAACGCCACAAATGCAGAAGTTGGTGTTGCTCCTGATGTTGAAATTGGTGATCATCCGAAGACAACGTTGCTGGTGTCGAGCTCTTCGGACGGGACAGTTCAAGTGTGGGATGTGGAGAAGCAGACAAGACTGAGCTGCTTCCGCCACCATGCTGGCCGGGTGCTCTCTGTGGACTGGGTCAGTCAGTTTGTGCTCGTGAGCGGTGGAGACGATCAGACAACTCGTATGTGGGACTACCGCGACCATCGTGAGGACGACAAAACGCTGACAAAAGTCAGCAGACCTCAGCAGCAACAACAACAACAGCACGTTGCTGACAAGGCCAAAAAGATCTCCATCAACCAGAACGGACCTGTCACTGAGTTCCAAGCGCTGAAGAGCCATGGAGCTGGCCAGGAGCTCACGAGTTCGAACGGACATGTGAAGAAACCTGCCAAGACCAAGAAGAAGAAAGTTCAGAGCGTGCTCTTCCATACTGATACGCCAGTCGCTCTAGAAGAGAGTTTGCGTCTCTGTATAGCGAATCTTCGGACGCAGGACGCGTACTCAATGCCAGCCAACACTGTCGAGCGCTTCCTTGTCGAAGAGCGAGAGTACGCGGCCGAGCAGGACTGGGAGCAGCTCGCGCAAGTGCTCTTGCTACAGGGGAAGCTCGGCGACGCGCTACGGCTCGTAGCGAAAGAGGGCGTGTTGAATGCCTCGTGGCTCGCAGTTGCCCCAATGGCTGGCATCGACGTCTGGCGAGAGGTCACGAATGTCTATGCGCACCAGCTGGATGCCCAGGGCGACAAGAAAACCGCAGGTATGCTCTCTTTGGCCCTATTTGTTGCTACTTTAACTCTATTCCCAGCCTTCTGACAATGTTGTTGATGTATGTCTGTACTTCCATATAGCGCTGCACTTTCTCAGTCTTGGGAAGACCCGGTGCGCGATCAAGTCGCTCACAGGTGGACACTTGTTCAGCGAAGCGCTCGCACTGATATCGTCGCGAATGGGGAGACATGATCCGCTTTTCAATCAGACGTTACTGGACTATGCAACGTTCCTTGAGAAGCGCGAACGATTCGGAGAAGCGGCGCAGACGCTGTTGCAACTTAACACAGTAGCTGTAGCGTCTCGTGCCGTACTACTGCTGGTCAAGACTGGCGACACTCGTGCGTTCGAGACTGCGCTGGCAGTTTGCGCGTCGCTCAAACTGCGGTTGGTGTCGGAACCCGCAGCTCAAGATAGCGATTGGGCGATTCCAAACCGCGTCTTCGTCGAGATCATCAGTAAAGCGCTGAGAGCAGAGCAGTTCTCACTGGCTGAGCGAGCTGGTCGCTGGCTTGGGACGGGATCTACTACGTCCCCGTCATCGGCACTCGAGCTGTCGATCTCGACTCGACTCACGCGCTGCTTCCTGGGGATTGTGAACGAGTTTACGCGTCAGAGAGAATTGGCGGCGGTGGAAAATGCTGGTCCACCTCAAGAGGACGACAATGGTGAAACACCTCGGCCAAAGTGGACAATGATGAGTGTCTTCCCAAGTGAGACTCAAGAGTTCTTCAAATTCCTCATGCAGCATCACCAGCGCAGCTATAGCGCCCCACTGCTGAATAGAGTGGGTGGAGCTGCTCACGAAGATCTGACCACGTTGCAAGCCCGAAGCGAGCGCTCATGGCACGCCATGCTCTCGCTCTGTGAAGAGAACGGCTTGTGGTTTGGGACTTCCCATGAAGAACACGTGCTCGAAGCTCAAGAGTTGCTCATGGACAAGAGCTTCTTCATGTACCTGCTGGGGCCAGAAGCTGCAGACGAAGCATTGAAAGCGGTCATGGGCGTGAGCCACTGCCTGCTGCAGTTCCTGCTCGACGTCGTCTCTGGCTACTTGCTCAGCGGACTCGAGCGGATCCGAGACGCGTTGGACGTCTTCAGTGATGACTTTAGTGATGATGCTGGTTCGAGGCTTGCTTGCATGGAGTTTGAACTGGCAACGCTGTTCTTCCCCAGTGGGTTCGTGGACCCCAAGACGCCTCCGAACATCGGCGAACTCGCGATCGAAGCGCACGACACGGCGGCTTTCTGGCACTCCTTTCTGTTGTTTCAGTGCCGTGCTGCTCTCTCGCTGACAAAGTCTGAGGATAAAGATCTGAGTGCTAATAGCAGCTCTCAGCTGGCGAACCTTGTCGGCGAAGAGCTGGCGACGTGCCTTCTTTCAACTGACGACGATCCAGAGAGCGACGAGTTTAGCCTCAAGCTACTTGGTCAACTGCGCGCGACTCTCAGCATGCAATCGCCCGCCGAGGCCATGGAACAGTGCGTAAGCGTGAGCACACACGCCATGTCAGACACGAACGAGAGCAGTGCAAATGAGACTCGTGCTGAATAATAGAAGGAAATATAAAATTGGTGATATCGCTGCGAGTGAGAATTGAATCAATCAGTGGCGCAGAGGACTCGCGGGCTCCTTGCCTGGGCTGTGCAGTCCCGCGCCCGAGCCTGTTAATGCGGCCTCGAGCTCCTCGAAGGCCTGCTTCTGCAAGTGCTGCGTGTTGCGCAGGCGCTGGATGAGCTCGAGCTCCATGCGCTCCATCTCCTGCACCTCGGTCTCGCGCTGGCGGATCAGGTCCTCTTCCGCGCGGATCTTCTCGCTTGCGCGCTCCTTGGTGAGCTTTTCGATCTCAGCCTTGTGCAGCAGCTTCTTGGTCTTGAGCGCTTCTTTCTGCATCGAGACCTCCTCTTTCCTCCGAATCGCGTCCATGAGCTCCTCCTTTTTCTTCTTTTCGGTGTACTCGCGCCACTTTTGCTTCTCCTCCTTGAGCTGGTGGGCTTCGCTGCGCCGGGCCTCCGTGATCTGCAGCCCCATTTCCTTCTTCTTCTGGATGCTGTCGATGCTCAGCACGAGCTCGCGCTTGGCCGAGATCGACGCCTGCAGCTCCTTCTCGGCGAGCTGCGCAAGCTCCCGCAACTCCGCGTGTGACCGGTCGTTGTCCTCACGCACACGCAGCAGCTCGGATGCGCGCTTGCGGGTCTGCTCGATCTTCTTCCACGCCTTCTCCTCCTCGGACTTGAGCAGCGCGATGCGGTTGCGCAGCAGGAGCGCGTCTTTCGAGGCCTCTTGGCGACGCTGCAAGAAGGAAATCGACAGCAACACTGCTCAGTAAGACAAACAGCTCACGATCTCAGACAATCTGTAGACACCATTCACGAACCTGCTTGGCTTCGATCAGCTTGCTCTTCGGCCCCTCCATCGTTGATTCTCCAGCCGACGCCACGATTTCTCTCTCTTTAGCTTCGAAGAGTGTGATGGAAGACAGAGCTCACCCACTCAGCCTTGAAACCAAGACTGGTCTGCCTGCTCTGCTCGCTGGGTGCTTTCACAAGATTAGCTTACTGAAGCCATGGCGTATAAATAAAGCGAGCACCAACCACAGAATAGGATCCAAAAGGGATACCCAACCTGCAATGAGGAAGCATCACACAAGAGAGCCAAACAAGCGAACGACAAACACCAACGCATAAAGGCACCAACCTCCTTCCTGTATTAAGGCCAAGACATTGTGCACCGGTCCACAAAGATTCACGTTGCTTGCTCGTTCGCTCACGACGCGATCGCGAGTGGCTCGTCGTTCTCGATCACCTCCAGTCCGTTAGCATCGATACTGGCCGCGTACTTGCTCGCGAGCTCCAGGTCGGCCTTGAGCTGCTCCATGCCCGACGACAGCAGCTCCCACAGGTCAGGCGTCTGGCTCTGGCTGTCTGCGAGGCGGTCCTCCTCGGGCAGCTCTGTGAACTGCGACAGCTGCTGCGTCAATCGGTGCGCACGGGCCGCGAGCACGTTGTTCTCGGCCTGAAGCTCAGCGATGTGGAGATGCAGCTCCTCCTCGGCGTTGGCTTCGCGGTATCGCGCCTGGGCGAAGCGCTCGAGCTCGCCCTGCAGTCCTTCGTTCGCGCGCATGAGACGGTAGATCTCGTGCTGCGAGTCCTCCTGGATCTTCTTCGCGTACTCCTGCACCTGGGATGTGCTTTCTTCGCAGCGCGCTGACAGATCCTCGCAAAACTGCTTGGACTTGTCCAGCGTGGTCTCTAATTCTCTATGGGATTCTTCCAGGCGAGCGTAGTCCTGCTGAGCCTGCTGGAGCTGAGCGATGATTTGGATGCGCTCTTCTTCAAGTGAGTGGAGCTGAGATGTCTGGCCTTCAAGCGAACTCTTCTCGCTCTCAGCTTGCTGAAGCAAGTGCTGCATGCGGCCCACTTCATGCTTGTAGTGCTCCAGTTCGGCGGCGAGTGCGTTTCTTGCGACCATGCTCTCGCTCTCAGAGATACGGAGCATCTCTGCATTCGCGCGCAGTTGGTTCAGCTCCGGTAGAATGTGACTATTCTCCTCTTTCAGCCTTCCTGCGACGGACTGGAGACTCTGGATCTCGACCTGGCTTTGCTGAGTGACAGCAGCCACCTCGGCATCCTTCGACTGTAACAGGTGAGCTAGCTTCGCCAGCTCAGACTTTAATTCGTTCTGTGAAGCCGTCAGACTATCCACCAGGGACTGAGCAGATTGGGCCTTCTGCTCGGCTTCTTCACGAGAGCCTTCAACCTCGGAACGCAGTGCGAGGTTCTTTTTCGTCAACGTCTCGATCTGGATGTGCAAGTGGCCATGTTCGGCAGTCGTACCAGCGAGGTTCAGCTCCAGCTGTGTAATCTTTGCGCGGTCGTCGTCAAGCATTGCCGAGATCTCATCATTCTCGCGCTGCAGCTCGGAATGAGCAGCTTCCGCCGTCTGAACTCGGCCCGCCGCTTCGCTGTAGCGCTTCTCCAGCTCACTGTACTGCTGGACGAAAGATGACTTGTAGCCATTGAGCTCCTGCTCGATCGCGAGACGCTCCGATTTGACAGTTGCGAGTTCCAAAGCGACCTGCTCGTTACTCTCCTTCACGTGGCTAAGTTGTGCCGTCAGGTCCATCTCGACAGTTCTCAAGTGTTGCACTTGGGTGTTCAGGTCATAAATCTCGTGTCTCGCGCGCTCAAGGTCTTCGTGGAGACTGGAAGCACTCTGAGCGGATTGCATCGCAACGTTGGCAGTCTGTTGCAGTTGGGCGAACTCGTTAGTCTTGGCGTCCAGCTGCTTGCGAAGTTCCTCTAAGTCCAGCATCGCCTCTTCGTATTTGGTCCCTGCTTCGTACGTCGCTTCCTGGGAAAATTCCTGAAGATTCTTCAGCTGGTGCTCCAGTGACGCGATATCCGACTTCTGCAGCTCGTGTTGCGTTTGCAAATCTCGGATCTTCGCGTGAGACTCACTCGCCTGTGCCTGCACGGAGCTCAATTGCTGCACCAGAGTGTCTTTTTCGAAAGTCAGCTCCAAAATCCGTTGCGCGCCGGCGCTCTCGTGCTTGCTGGCGCTCTGTTTCAGCTCTTGATTCTCACTTGTCACCGATGCAAAGGATGCCTGAGTAACTTGAAGTTCGCTGACGAGCTTTTCATGGGTGACCTTTTGAGCCTGGAGCTCGTAGTCAACCGAGCGGAACTGTTCAGCGTAGTACGCTGCTTCCGAGTACGCAGCCTTGACTGACTCGAGCTCTTGGTTCAATGCTCCATTGTCAACCTTGAGAGTCGAGATTGTGTTCTCCAGCTCACTCTGCACGCTCGAGGATTCCGCAAACAGAGAACTGGCAGACTGAGACTCAGCAACTTCTTTCGCCAACGCGTCGTTTAAAGATCTGAGCTCTTCCTCCGAACGCTGAAGTACCTGCACGAGGCTCAGCGCATCCGTGTGAGCAGCTCTAGTGCCTTCCAAATCCCGCTGGAGTGCACTGTGGTCGCTGCGCAGCTTGGACAGCTCCAGCTGGAGGGCTGCGAGTTCGCTAGATGTGTCGTTGACAGTTGCTGCAATGCTCCTCAGCTGTTCGATTTCCTGGATCATCCCATCGTTTGAGCTCCGAAGTCCAAGCACCTCCTGATTCAATGTCTGCCACTCTTGAGTGAGCTGGTAGATTTGCTCCTGATCTCCGTTGTTCGCATTCGCCAAGTCCGCGTTGGCATACTGGAGCTGATTATACTGCGTCAACAGCCCTCCGTACTGCTCCTCCGTGCTCTGAATAGCGTTTTGTGACTCCGCCACTTGCTGCTCGAGTTCATGCACCTTTTTCTGGAGCTCCTTGGCATTTTCGTTCATCTTTTCAGCAGCACCAGCAGAGAGCTGCTTGTACTGATCTTCAAGCCACGTGTTGCGGTTGTTCAGGTGTAGATTCAGGTCCATGGCGTCCGAAAGCTCACGCTGCGCAGCCGCGACCTGGTCCGTGAGCACTCGAATCGCGCCTCCGTTCCACGCTTGTCTGTCAATCATCAAGATTCATATTCATGGGTGAATCAGAAGGCGAAATAATCCCTCCCAGTCGAGAAACGGCAAGTACGTACTTGTCCACGGGGGCAATAACAGCAGGAGTCACTGGCACCACCGCGCGAGCTTCAGCTTGGAGCTGCTCCAACTCCTGGTTCTTCTCGTTCAACTGTTCTTGCATCACCTGCAACTGGTACTCCAGCTCGTTCACCTTGTCAAGGAGCGCAGATTGGCCCGAGAGCGCCGTCTCGCGCATCTCGGCATCGCGCAGCATCGTCTCCGCGGACGCCAGCGCGATCTGCTGCTTGAGATCTTCGTTTGCCTTCCAGAGCTGCACGCAATCCTCCTTGTAGTCGCCAATCTCGTGCGTCATGTCCGCGATCACAGTCTCCGAATCGCTCACTTGCTTCTCGAGCTCCTCGACGCGACAGCGCAATTCGCGCTCCGTAGCATCGCTCTTGTTCATCAGCTCCACACGCAGCTCGCTCAACTCGTGCTCCTTCTCCTCGACTGTCTGTTCGAATCGCTGCTTCAACGCTTCATTCTCCTGCGCACTGCTCTGTCGCGCTGCCTCGAGGTCCTCAGTCAACTGAGCGATCTCGTCGAATTTCTGCTGTGCGACGACCTGGCGATCCACCTGCAGCTCTTCAACGAGCGCCTCTTGCTCCCACAGCGACGCCTCCATAGCATCGCGACTCTGCGTGAGCTCAGCAATCACCTTGTCCTTCGCCTGGAGCTTTCCTTCGTACTTCGCCTGCGCTTCGTCTTCCGCCAGCTTCGTGGCTTCGTCCGCACGTTGTTCCAACTCGTCGCGTTCGCACTCGACCTCGTGAATCTCATGGTTGTACTGCTCGCGGATCTGCTGGATCTCCTGCTCCTTCGAGGCGATCGCCGCATCCAGTGCGGCTTTGCACGCGACGAGCTCCTTGTCCTTCTCGCCAATCTCCTTCTCCAGCTGCACCTTGACGCTCGTGAGCGCGTCGCGCATGTCCGTCACGTCCTGCAGCTGCTCCATGAGCATCGGCTCAGTCGTGAACTCGAGCTTGTACTGCAGCTGCACGTTCTGGTCCTTCAGATCTTCCATCTGGCGCTCGAGCTCCTTGATCTGGCGCGTCAGGAGCTCCCGGTCTTTCTCCATCTACAATTTCACAGCATACGTCTCATTTAGTACAAATCATAGATAACAACCACAGTGAATAAATGCAGCAGACGTACCCCATCGACGAGCGTCTTCTTCTCGAACTCGTGCTCGCCAACCTTCATCATGAGCTGGTTCATGCGGCGCAGCAGCATCGTCATGGCCGTATCATCCTCATTCTCGTTGTTCAGTTGACCGCGCGAGCCTCGTCGTGATGACGTCGAGCCAGGCGGTGCGGGGATCAGCGGGACTGCGGCGTTCGAGCCGGACGCGCGACGCGTGCCCTGCTGGGACGTCGGTGGGGACGGCGCTAGGGACGACGACTCGGACACGCGGATCGTCGACGCAGACTCGGACGAGAAGCGCATGGTGTCCATGGCATAGGCGGACGACGGGGACACTGGGGGCGACGACGCCGCCGTGGATGCGGCTGAGAGCCGCAGTTTCCCCTGCATATGCTGCGGCTGTTGATGCGAGTTGCGCGGCGACGGCTGCTGGTTCTCCTGCTCGTCCAGCTCGAGCTCCTTGCTCACGGGCGACGGCGCGTCGTGCTCACCAAAGAGGACCGTCCACATGGCTACGGGCGCAGTGTCTGGTCGTATGCGGAGGGCGTTACTTCGAGAGAGAGATGCTGCTAATGGGGGCGCTTTTCCGGTAATGCTCGCTCGTACTGCTGAATAAGCAAAGGCGCCTTTGTGTGGGGGAAAAAGTGGCGTGCGTTTCTGTTTCCGTTAGATCACGAATGTTGATCAAGTCGACGGGTTTTGTTGACTTTAGGGGGTGATTTGGCGTTTCTGGTACACGTGGCTCGTGTGGTTCAGTATCGGAAAAGCAAATGAAGCGAGCCAGTTTAGTATGTGTGGATTCTGGATCTGTGATCGTAAAGGCTCTTTTTCATTGAGACTCTGGTTCATTGCAACATCATGGGGCTATAAAGGCGATAGCCTAACATCCCGACCGATACAATGCACTACCACAGTCAGGCACGCCGACCCCTCGCACGCCGCCAGTTCGAGCACATCAAGGCGCCACTTTGCGGCACAAAGTGGCGCCCACAAGATTCCAGTCACAGGGAAAAGAATGTCTTCCGAATGTAATGCAATGTGGACCACATACATGGTACACTGTACCAGTTGTGTGCCACTCGTGTACCCCTGCGCTTTTCTCGCCTTTCATTCGTTGCGGACCAACCAAAGCAAAGAAGTGGTGGCCAGAGTGAGCTCAGCTTGAAAAGACAGACACAGGAAGACCGCGTCTTCGAAGCATTGTGTGTGTTTCAGGAGCCGAACAAGAGTTCTCGCCACGCAAGCACCTCGTACGCACGTCGCAGCAGCAGCCATGGTCGTGTACAACTTTAAGAAGATCCAGACCGTGCCGTCGGCGTCGGACTTCATCGACATCGTGCTCACGCGCACGCAGCGCAAGACGCCGACGGTGATCCACCCGACGTATGCCATCTCGCGCATCCGCGCGTTCTACATGCGCAAGGTCAAGTTCACGCAGCAGACGTGCCAGGAAAAGCTCAGCCAGATCATTGACGACTTCCCGCGCCTCGACGATCTGCACCCGTTCTACGCCGACCTGATCAATATTTTGTACGACCGTGACCATTACAAGCTCGCGCTCGGCCAGGTCAACACGGCCCGCGCGCTCATCGACAACATTGCCAAGGACTATGTACGCATGATCAAGTACGGCGACACGCTCTACCGCTGCAAGCAGCTCAAGCGTGCGGCGCTCGGACGCATGTGCACGCTGCTCAAGAAGCAGAAGGCGTCGCTCGAGTACCTCGAGGAGGTGCGCAAGCACTTGTCGCGTCTGCCGTCGATCGACCCGAACACGCGCACGCTGCTGATCACGGGCTTCCCGAATGTCGGCAAGTCGTCGTTCATGAACAAGGTCACGCGCGCTGATGTCGAGGTGCAGCCGTACGCGTTCACGACCAAGGCGCTGTACGTCGGCCACTTGGACTACAAGTACCTGCGCTGGCAGGTGATCGACACGCCGGGTATCCTCGACCACGCGCTCGAGGACCGCAACACGATTGAGATGCAGGCCGTGACGGCCCTCGCCCACCTGCAGGCGTCGATCCTGTTCTTCATGGACATCTCGGAGCAGTGCGGCTTCACGATCGAGCAGCAGCTCAGTCTTTTCACGAACATCCGTCCGCTCTTCGCCAACAAGCCGCTCGTGCTTGTGTGCAACAAGATCGACCAGACCAAGTTTGAGGAGCTCACGGAGCACCACCAGGGACTGATTAACGGCGCCGTGACGGAGACCAAGGCCAAGATGTTTACCATGTCTAACCACTCGGAGACAAACGTGTCGGAGGTTAAGAACTACGCGTGCGACCAGCTGCTGGCGCACCGCGTCAACTCCAAGGTCAAGGGCAACAAGGTGGCCGACGTGCTCAACCGTCTGAGCGTGGCGACTCCCGTGGCGCGCGACGGCGTGACGCGTTCCGTGACGATCCCAGAGAGCGTCATTGAGGCCCGCGAGGTCGGCTACATGCCGCCAGCGCGCGTGCTGCAGAAGGACAAGATGAACGCGAACGGCGGTGCCGGCGTGTACTCGTTCGACTTCCGGGAACACTACAAGGGCATGCTCAAGGATGACGAGTGGGCCATGGACGCTGTGCCAGAGATCTGGAACGGTAAGAACATCGCCGACTTCATCGACCCGGACATCCTCAAGCGCCTCGACGCGCTCGAGAAGGAGGAAGACGAGGCCATGGCCAACGCGCCGCTAGACATGGCGGACGAGGAGGAGGAGCTCTCGGACCTGGACGACGAGCAGAAGGACAAGCTCGCGCGCATCCGCAAGAAGAAGGCCGTCATGGTGGCCGACCACCGCATGAACAAGAACAAGAACCGCTCGTCACTGCCGCGCAAGGCGCTTGCCAAGCAGCGCTCGCTCACGGACACGAAGAAGCAGCTCGAGGACCTGGGTGTGGACACGAGCCACATGAAGCATGCTGCGGCTGTGGCTGCCAAGCGTCGCGCCGGCGAGGAGACCCGTGGCCGCAAGCGCGACCGCGAGGCCGAGGCCGACGACGAAGATATGGAGGGGCGTCTCGCGGACATGGACCTACGCACGCGCGCTCGCTCGAAATCGGCCGCGCGCTCCAAGTCGCGCAACCGCTCGGCGTCGCTTGTGGCGCCTCGCAACGAGAGCGGTTTCGCGACCGAGAAGGCTCAGCAGGACGTGCGCCGCGCCACCAAGCTGTCGCAGCGCCCACTCAACAAGAAGGCGCGTGCGGGCGAGGCCGACCGCAAGCCGCTCATCAAGCTCGCCAAGTGGCAGAACTCGGGCAAGCGTGGCAACGGCTCCACGTACTCGCGTTAAGTTTCGGCAGCATAGAGAAAGAAGGAGAGCTGGCTGGTCGGCAGTTGATGGCGAGTGGCTCTTGTTCGTTTTGGTTCCTTGTTTCCCCATTGCGAGGAGCTCAGCAGTGCTGCAGGTCGCTGGTGGTGCTCAGCTCCCTCCAGTCTCTGGGGTACTTCATACACATTTATACTCTAATAACATCCATACATTTAGTGAAAAAAGTCATGTGAAATCGTACTTGGTGGTTTGTGCAATACTCAAGGCGTCTTCAGCTGAGCAAGCGAATCGCTTGTGGACTTCTGACTGTTGCTGCTGCTGTTCGTGTTGTATATGCGGCGGATGCGAGCGTAGAGCAGTCGCTCGTGGCCCGTGTATTCCTCCAATAGACGATCGACCAGCGGGACGAACTGCTTGTCGTGCAGTGTGAAGAATCGCTTCAAGTTGCGGCTACCACAATGATCGAAATTGGTCAGGTTGAACAAGCTCAGCCCACTATCATATCGCAATTGAAAGAGGCGCACGTACCTGTGGCGCTGGAATGTCGCGAGCGCCGACGCGGGCGGGAAGAGCACGTAGCGCAGCAGCAGTGCGAACGAGAGCAGCGCGCCGTACTCGTACACGCACGACTCCACACTGTTGCTCTGCCAGTAGTAGAGCACGTCCAGTAGTGATGACGACGGTGACGGCGACGCGACAATCGGCGGCGCGTCCGAGATCGAGCGCGCAAAGTGAATCGCGGCGTGCAGCAACGATACTGGGAAATATTACAAGACGGACAGAACATTACATCAGTCAGTTGACCAATAATGAATGACTCTACTTGCAACCCACGACGTCCACACAATTATTGCAGGTAATGTATACAGTTACATACCTAGCACGACGTGCTTGGAGACGACACCGCATAGTGCGTACATCGTGAGCGCGAACGTGAGCCAGATGCGCAGGAACAGCACGCTCTGGAACTGCTCATGCAGCCCCACTTCACGAGACTCGGCAGCACTGTTGCGACTGCTGCTGCTGCAGTGCGGGTAGCAACCAAGCTCCTGCTCGAGCAGTCGCAGCGGTGCGCAGTAGAGCTGCAGCCCCACAGCACAGAGCGCGAGGCGCAGCAGCGCACTCCAGCGGAGGGACATCGGCAGCATCGTGCTCATCTTGTGGGTTGAGAAGGCTTGCGTCACACTGTTTCATTGACCCATGGAAAAAAGTATTCCGTGGGTCAAATTCAAAAGCCTAATTTAAAGGAGAAATTAGGGCTCAAAACTATCAAACATCATATAGTAATCCATCATTCGGCATAGTTAGAGTTTATGTAACTAATTTTTTTTTAGAAATTAGAGTTTGTGTCACTATTTTTGGCTCGGTTTGCTCGGTTGTGGTGCCCCGTCCAGCGTGCAGCTCCCTGCGGGTGGCTGAGACGAGCGCACCATTCGGCCGCGCTCCCTGCTGCCTTAGTAGCGGTCAACCCCATCACATCGACATACCTTATACGAATCGAGTTGAGGCTTGTTCATTCCTCCAAAGTAGCAGAGTGCTTCTCTTTCTTCTTCATCTTCTTGTCTGTGTTCTCCACTCTCAACTTTCGCAACCTCTCTCTCCAAGGTCAAAACTCGAAGCCGATGTCGTCGTTTGAATATAGCACGTCTCGCTCCAGACTCAGCTTAGCGTCGTACAGAATCGACACGCAGCTCGAAGAGTACACCTTATGCGGGTCCTCGCGCTGCAGGATGCGCAGCAGCGTGCCCACGGCCGACAGGATCTCCTCCTTCTTGATTGGATTCACGTCGTGGACATCGCCTCCGCCACTACCACCAGCGCCTGCCCCACTCTCGTCTGCTGCTGACTCATCCATTCCGTAGCCGGCGGCGGAAGCACTGCTCTCGCTCTCTCGCTCGATCGCAGAGCACATGCGGTGCAGGTTGTGGAAGAGCCAGTCGTACAGGAAGCTCGGCGGCTTCTCGCGAAGCACCTGCCAGATCAGCGCATCGTCCTCTTCGGTGGCGATCTGGATCAAGTGTACCAACGTGAACGACAGCTGCGTCTCGAGCTGCTCCTTGTACTTGAACTCGGTCACGTCCTTCAAGTCGGACGCCGTCTCAAGCGCATCTGTCGTGGCGCGCATTGCGGTCTTGAAGAACGAGCCATAGCCACTGCGCGAGCTGGAAACGCGTAGCGCACTCGCGGCAGAAATCCGGACCTTAAAGTTTTCCTGCTGCGAGATCGCACTGATCAGGGCCTGGAACACTGCAGGCGCCCACGTTACCGATGCGAGGGGCAGCCCGGGACAGAGCAGCACTTTCGCGATCGCGTGGCAGGCATTCCAGCGGACTTTCGGTGAACCGGCGTTGATTTTCGTCGCAAGTACCACCATCGTCTGGCCCAGGAGGTCGTTCAGCACGCTCACCTCCTTCACAGAGATCGAGCTGACAAACGGCTCGAAGCAAATCCACCTGCACACGAGTCCGAGCGTTCTCGCGACACTCGATGCCACCTTGTCGTTGTCGCCGATGTACACGAGCATTTTCTCCACGATGTGGCGCATCTGGTACGCTGGCAGCAGCTCATAGAGCAGTAGTTGCCCAGGCTCACGACTTGGCAGTTCCTCGGCTCTTCCTGCGACTTCTGGACCTTGGGTCGTGCAGACATTGCCGAGAGCCCACGCTCCTCGGACACGAACGTTCAGCGTCAAGTCACTCAGCGAATCGAGCGCCAGTGCCACCACCGCAGAGGCAAACTCGCGCGTCTTGAATACTGGAGCCAGACACAGCGAACCGAGCAGTCGAAACCCTGCTGCACGGACGACGGGAGAGCTGTCTTTCGGCGTCTGTAAGAAAATGTTCGTGTACATGTCCAGTGAGTGACTAGAAATCCCAGCTTTCGCTAGCGCTGGGAGACGACTCTGTTTCTCGCGTAGTTGGGTCCAATCACTCGACCGAAGCAGCGTGAAGCACGCGCACACACTCGCTCGGACGTGATGCGACGTATCTCGAAATGCTCGGATCAGATGCGTCGCCATGAAATCCAGGCACTCCTTTCGCGATAGCGCACTCAGATGCTGAGAGCACACATAATAACATAACAGTCAGACGCCGAATACTACTCATTATACTAAGTGTGATAAGCTTACCTGTGTGTTGTAAGGCCAGCGGTCGGTTGCAATTTGCCCGGGACTCGATCCAGCTGCAGCAACGAACCTTCTGCTTTCAGTTGGCGAAGCAGCATACATATCCCCAACTTCTGGAGCGTTTTCGACACGATTCACGCCTTCACCCTTGATGTAGTTCTCCAAGATCTTGACTGCTTGAAGTCGCACATTCGGATCCGAATCTTGAAATGCTGATAGCATGAAATCTGCGAGTCGTCTCCAATTTGCACTACAGCGCACAAAAGCAAAAACAACATCGTCACTTTCTGCTCTGATAGGATACAGCCCACCGAAGGAACATACCTAAGCGCTGGTGAATAGTTCTTGGCGATCTTGGACAACAGTGACATCGCTTCCAGTCGCAGTAGAGCTCTCGCTGAATCGTCGGGACGTGAGGCGATCAAGAGCAGCTCCTCTACGAACGAGCGCTTGCTGAGAGAGACCGTTCCGCACAAAATAGTGATGTGCGCAACCTCAATGAAGCTTTTCACATTATTCGTACACACCATCCACTCCAAGATGGAAGGAATCGTCTCTTGGATGTTGAGCAGCGCTGAGAAGCACGAGAGGCTCGCCATCCGGACGCTGTGATCTGTTCAGGCAAACACAAGATTGGTTTATCGATATTAACATCACGTCAAGTTTACATATGTGTACGCCATTCCATACCTGACGACGATGCGGCTGCGTAAAGACTTGACGCCAGAGCTTTCAAGATATCGTCGAGGCTTGGCTTCAAGCTACTCTTGTCGAGCAGCACCGACACGTTCGCATACGGGCAATGCTGGATCACAGAAGCAGCAGTCTGCCACAAATATACGTTTCCCACTTAGCCATCAAAATCAACATTCACAGCAACAGCAACAAAGTACCTTCAGCGTTTGCGCCAGTGGGGTCCCGTCCTTCTCGTTCTGGATGCAATACACCAGTGTGACGTGCACTTGGTACAGCATCAGCGAAATTCGCTTTGGCATCGACGCAAACGACGTAGACGGCGCCACGACGCTTGCGGTGTGGCGAAAGTACTGCTTCAGCGGGATCTTCTCCCAGAACGCGTCGAGGAACTTCGCTGCAGCGACGCGCACTTTCTCGCATGGGTCGGCGATTAACAGCGTCAGCACCGACGGCGCGTTGTTGAATAGCGTCATGTACGGCGTGGTTTGCTCCGGGAGGTACAGCCCAACAGATGATGTGATGGCTTTCGGGAAGTGCTGGGCGATCGACTCCAGTGTGTGCAACACGGTGATCCGCAGGCGTGCCAAGAGACCCCTAGACACATTAACACAGGCACACGTATAAGTCAGCGAATCAACTCAGCACAACAGCTCTGTAGCCTTTTTGTCTGCCACGTACTCTCCAATCTGACGCCCACCACTGCTTCCATCCGAGCCGCAGATCGACGAATCCGAATCGGACGGCGAAATTTCGGGTCGGAACGAAAACACAAAGTCGTCTCGCTCGTGCTTGAGGACCAGTCCATGACCCACAACCTGCCGCATGGAGCTCAGCAGACTTGGCAGCACGGCTTCGATCCGGTCAGCGAGGCGGTCGTAATTCGAATTGATAATCGTATAGATGCACTTCATGCTGCACGTGCACGCCTTGACGAGGATGCGATCGTCCTGGCCCTTCGTCAGGCTCAGCGACTGCTGGCGGAAGTTCTCGACGACCATGCGCAGCAGCGACGAGAAGTACCGAAACACCTCCGGTGTCTTGGCCGCGTACGTGCAGATGTTGGACACGCAGCTCGTGGCCGCATACCGTGCTTCAATGTCCACGCCCGATGGGTCTAGATGCCGCAACAGTACGCCAATGAGCTGCTCAAAGTTGTGCGTCGCGCGGTCGGCATTGTCGTGCAGCACGAGTCCCAATGCGCGAATCGAGCTGGCCGTGTACCAGCTGGGACAGATCTTGATAAAATTCAGAAAGAACTCCATGACGAGCTGCAGTTGCTCAGTCGTGAACACCACTTTCTCCTTCAGGCAGCACTTCTGCACCAAGCGCGTAAACTCCGAACATAGGAGACCCGAGCTGAGCGGCAGGATCTGCACCAGGGCCGCCATCATACCAGCGATCTCCTGTCCATTCACACACATACACACAAAGCCTTATTAGTCATCACGCACTATCAGTCGTACACAATAATAGCACTTTGCAAGTACACACCTCGCCGCGGATGCGCGAGTTTGGCAGCGTGACGCTCAGCAGCTGCTTTAAGATGTCTTCGAGCTCCACGGACGTGAGCCTCAGCTCGGTGAGGTCCGCATCGACACGCTCGCGGATCGTTGTCCACGTCTTGCGGTCCTTCCGCTGGGCGCTGAGGTTCCAGCCCGCCATCGCGCTGTTGCTGCTGTTGCCGCCTGCGATGTTCATGCTTGGCGTCGGGGTGTGCGCTGGCGGCATGCTGCCGCCGCCGGGCGGGTACGTCGGGCCCATCGTGTGTGCTCCGCGAGTGCGAGACGCAAAGTCATTACCCCTCGAGCCGCTGTCCATCGCTGCTGAGATCAATCAGTTAGCCGGGCGTCTCTGGCAGTTAGCTGAACGCGCAGAAGCGCGGAAAAACGCTCGCGTGCGCTTCCTGATAACGCACACAAGTCGCTACACAAGTCGCTCCTGCCGGGCTCGTTGCTGCACCAGGCAGCGCTGAGAGAGAAGAAGCGACGAGACGACTCGAGACTCGGAGCGGGTGCCGTCGCCGGGTCCCACGCGCGGCCTTCTTCCTGTCGCTTCGCGTCGAGTGCGCGCATTTCCAGAGCTTTTGGCTCGCATTCAAACCCGAACAGAGGCTGGTCCCGAACGATCCCGAAAATGCTGCATATTTGTTTATATCCGTAATTTATCGAGCTGATTGGTGCTCTTTTCGCGGTTTTGTTAAAAAAAAGGGGAAAATAAAAAATGCCCCTATTTTAACCGTAATTTTTTTTCTGCCTTTTGTAATATTTCTATGTAAATTACAGAGAGGGGTCGTAAGTTACGAGAAAGGGAAAGTTACGAACAGTACGAACAATATCATTACTTTACGGTTATAGAGTAAAGTAGTTAGTATTATGCCGAGGCTACCCTATATTACACGCTCCTGTAGCTCAGCTGGTAGAGCCCTGCGTTTCGATGCAGGTGGTCGAGGGTTCAATTCCCTCCAGGAGCAAATACTACGAAAAGTCTCTCTTTCTTGCCACACAACTTTAGAACTGCCAAAGGCGACCGTACCGTGTGAAGAGTGAGTCAGGCTAGGCGCCAGTATGCTAAGTCCAATCGGCAGATGCTCCTTCTAGAATGCGGTTCGACACGTCTCAAGTGTCTTCAATCTCCAATCTAAGCAACTCCAGGCGTACAGAGTCTAGTCACATCACTAACTTTTTGGCGTTCGCTAGACAGGAGCGCTGCGCCGTTTTGAGGGCAAGTGGGTACAGTGGTGAAACGGGGCATGAACGCGACAAATGTGTTCATTGGGTCTTTGCTAATTGGTTCAGGAAATTCAGTAGTACTATGTAGCAGTCATAAAGCAGCTGAAATACAATAAATGCAAGTGTGCAATAATGCAGCCCGAGACGAGGTGTTTACCACGACACAATCAGCGCTGCTTCTTCCCCTTCTTCTTCTTCAGAGCTAAAGTTGCATGCTGACTTTCGCGCCGGCTGTTTTTCTTTGGGCGACC